>PVIR01001416.1:0-56456 GCA_004026965.1 Petromus typicus | reverse complement strand
TGTTTAATATTTAAGTCTTTGATCCACTTTGATTTTAGCTTAGTATACAGGGAGAGAGGTAAGTCTAGCTTTAGTCTTTGATAGATTAAAGTCCAATTTTTCCAGCACCATTTGGTAAAGAGTCTATCTTTCCTCCTTTAAGGTTTTCTATCTCCTCTGTGAAAGATGAGGTAACTAAGTATATCTGGAGTCATTTCTGGATCTTCTACTCTACTCCACAGATCCTCAGGTGTGGGTACTTTGTCAGTACCATGTATCATTATTTTAAGACTAAATATATAAATTACATGTACTTAATTCACTTTGGCTAAAATTTCAATCTATTGAGTTCGGACTGACTGTGGAATACCACAAAGAAAGGATTTGTGTGAATATCACAGGGGATAGTCTAATGAAAGATTTAAGACCCTATTATTAAAAAAGTGATTTGGGGATAGGGATTTAGCTCAGTGGCGCTGCTGATTACCTTGTAAACTCAAGGCTGTGAGTTTGATCAACAGTACTGAAGGAAGCAAGCAAACAAATGAATGAGGGAATGAATGATACTAAGCAACTTTTTTGGATGAGAGTAACAATAAATAAAATGAAATACTTATCATTATACTTCAATAATATAAATATATATTTTTAGAAATATTTTGCATGTCCATAATTTATAAATAATAATAAATCATGCAAGGCTTAAGTGGCAAGGTTAAAATGAATTTTTAAAAAATGCTAAGATTTATCATTGCTACCTTTATAAACAACTAGAGAAGTACTTTTTGCCCATCAAATTGTTAATGTAATGAATACAGGCCATTTAAAACAGAAACATGTCCAGTAAATGATATAAAATGTATACTGTTTTTGTACCTTTAAATCACTTTTATCTTTTTAAAAAAATTAACTGAATTCTTTATTGTACCTTTTACACACACATCACGATTATACTTAACATTGAGAATGTGTACCACTATGTGACACGACTTAATTCTTTTTTTTTAAATTATCTTTATTGGTACATTAAATATACACATCATGATTGCACTCCATAATGGGGATTTGTACCAGTATAAGACACAACTTAATTCTCATTTTTTCCCATTCCCCTACTCAGCCTACAACTCCCCTAACCTATATATACATAAGCTTTGCTTCTTTATTTTTGTTTGAGACAGGGTCTCACTTTTTCATTGTTCAGGATGGTCCTGAGCTCAGCTTTAAACTCACAGCAATCCTACCTCTGCCTCCGAGGAGCTGAGATTACAGGCATGAGCCACCATACCTGGTACTATGCTATGTTCTTATTGTTAGGAGGCTTGATTCTCCATGCCTAACACTGTTATGTGGTTACTGGGGATCAAACCAGGGCTTTTGTACTTGCAAGACAGGCACCAGAAACACTGAGCTAAATCCCCAGCCCAAACATCACATTTTTTCTTTCCCCTTGTTACTTACCTCTACCCTTTTCTCTTTGAATATTTTCTATTTCAGAATATCTATCATACATTTTAGAACTCATGTACATTCAAGTTCTCCTAGTAGAGAAAAGATGTGGTATAAAAAGACCTACATCTTCTTTATCCTGCCTCCAGTTCATGGACATTTGGGTTGTTTCCCAGATTTAGCTATCACAACTTGAGCTGCAATGAACATGGGTGCAAATTTGTCGCTGTGATATAAATATTTTAATTATTTCTTTTAATTTTATATACCTAACAGGGATATTGCAGGATCAAATGGGAACAATAATCCTAGTTTTCTGAGGCATCTCCACGCTCATCTCCATAGTGGTTGCACCCGAACACATTCTCTCCAACAGTGGAGAAAGGTTCCTTTTTCTCCACAGCCTCGGCAGCATTTACTGCTAGTTAATTTTCCAATAGTATACATTCTTTGTGGAGCGAGATGAAATCTCATTGTTTTCATCTGCACCTCTCAAATAACCAATGATATCAAGCATTTGTTCATATGCTTCTTGGCTGTTTTTAATTCTTCCTCTGAAAAGTTTTTGTTAATTTCTGATGTCCATTTCTGAACTAGGTCTTGAAATTTGGAGGGGGGGATGATTTTTCTAAGCTCTTTACATATACTAGACAGAAGCCCTTTGTATGAGAATCAGCTAGTAAAAATTGTTTCCCCATATTCTTGGTTGTCTTTTTTTTTTTTGCTGTGCAGAAGATTTTAATAGGATGAGATCCCATTTCTTGATTTCTTCTACTATTTCTTGTGCTACAGAGCTTTTGTTCATAAAGATTTTCCCTAAGCCAATGTCTCCAAGAGTTCTGCCTAACCTGTTTTCCAACAGGTTTAGTGTTTCTGTTTTATTGTTTAGGTCTCTAAGCCACTTTGATTTTAGTTTAGTACACAGTGAAAGATACAGGTCTAACCTTATTCTCTGGCAGATGAAAGCCCAGTTTTTCCAGCACCATTCATTAAAGAAGTTGTCTTTCCTCAGGATATTTGGCTCTTTTATCATAGATGAGATGGCTTAGTGTATCTTGAGGTCTTCTAATTTCTAGGGAGTTCTAAATTAGAAGTCCCGACTGATCCTCGGGACTTATAAAATTAAACTTCAGCAATAACTGTAAAAGATCTTCTTATGTCTTTTCACTAATGTTAAAAGTTTAAAACTCTTTATTTTACTTTAAAATGCCAATCTCACTAGATATTTTGAGACTGTCTACTTTCACTAGTGTTCCTTTCAAAAATATAATCAATTTCTTCCCAATCACAAGGTAAATTATGGCTTTCAAATTTAATGTATACACATGAGAAAAAAAAAACTGACTCTTAAAAGACTGTCTTTAAACATTCTATGATGTTACTGCAAACAAAAATCAAAAAATGAGAATTAAGTTGTGTCTTATACTGGTACAAATCCCGTTGTGGAGTACAATCATGATGTGTATATGTAATGTACCAATAAAAATTTCAATAAAAAAATCATTTCTTCCAGCACATGTTCAAATGTCTGTCAATTTGCTTAAAATGATTTACTTGTTAAAATCTATACAAATAGGAAGGACAGTAAATTATCTTGAGAAGTTCACATAAAGCTATGCTAACAAATGGGACTGGACTAGGTGATCTTTCAATGTTCTGTTCTTTTCATCCTTTGGATAAAGTATGACATTAGAAAGGACATATGTTTTGGAGACATTTAGCTAATAAGTTTCATGTCTGATCTAGAAAATGAGAATGATATCCCTTTTGTGGGATCACTAGGAGAATGTAGGGCAGTTCTATGTAAAATACTTAGTGCAGCATTAGGAACATAGTAGGTATTTGTCTTAGGTCAGATTTCCTAGACACATTCTGAAATAGTAACTCATATAAATAACTGTTGAGAATGCACTCCAAGGAAAAGCCCTGTGGAAGTAAATATGGGAAGACAGCATGAAAAGAGGAAGTCGATGATGTGCACTGTTCCAGTAATTTACAGGTAAATGGTTTGGGAGAAAGAAACAAACCCAATTTTTAGTGTTTGTGTACTTCTGCAGTCAATTTTAACTTATCCATATAAAATCCCTGAACATGGAATTTTTGAGCAACATTAACAGCCAGCTTCAGTGAAGCTGATTCCAGTACAATGATGATTGAGGATGATCTTGCAGGGATTTTGGTAGTGTCAAGCAGAATACCGCAGAATGATCCTATCCAAAGCCAAGCGACCTGGCCTTTGCTACACCAGATGCAGTTAGGCATTGATCTCAGGGTAAAGGAGATAACATCCAGAGGCTCCCATAGTTGAAGACTTTTTTGATCCCAGGGTAAGGGAGATAACATCCAGAAGCTCCCATAGTTGAAGACTTAGTCTCAATAGAAGAGTTGGGCTGTGAAAGGCTCAGCAACACAAAAAGAAGTGCTTCTGCCTAATAAAGATAATGCTGGTGGGGGAAGCAAAACTATCTAATACAATTTTGGCTGACTAATGATGCTCTGAGGTTTAAGCTTAATGAGATTAAGAGAATATTCTCTTAACGGGATTAAGAGAATACTAAAGAACTGATTGGATCATGCACAGCACTATACTCAGCACTATACACACCAACATTTAACCCTACAGTTGAATGTTGTTAGGAGGTGAGGCAAGGTTGGCAGAGGTGGAACCCTGTAGGAATGCCTTTGGTGAGTATACATCTCCTTGTTCCTTTTCCTCTAAGCTTTATTCCCAGCCACCAAGAAGCTTTCTTCTGTCACCTGTATCTGCCATGACGTTTCTGAACTGGAGCCTGCTAGCTCTGAAACTGTTACCCAAGTTCAAATCTCCTCCTTTAAATTGTGGGTGTTGGGAATATTTTCCAGCAATGAGAAAACTAACACAGATGCTAAGGGAGTAACTCATACCTTCAAGTTGATTCTTTCAGTTGTGTTGTACTTTATTAATATTAGAGGTATTCCATCAACATTTCAGATAACCAAACACAATTTGAGTTTCTTTCAGGTATAATTAATGTTTAGTGTAGTATTTGCTAACTAGAATGACCTCTTTTCCCCTCCCATTCTATTTCCAAAAATCAAGCTGTCAGACCTCAGTGTAGTGTGAAAAACAGATGCTTCTCCACTTTGCCTCAGAATTCAATGTGAAAACTGTTGACCATGAACCCAGTTCAGAGGATCACAAAGCAAACATCAGAAAACATGTTTGTGGGTAACAGTAGAGATATAAAGGGAAAGTTCAGGATGGCTGAAAGTTCTTGATGCCTTTCAACAGACTGTGTTTCTATGAAAGTAGATTTCCCCTTTTTTGCTTTTTGGCATCTATTTTTTTACTGTCCAATACCCTCTTTATTTCTATTGTATTTTGATTTGATGATTAATAGATCCCAAGTAGCTGATGACAAAAACTATATAAACTTAAAATATAGTCGGGGTTAAAAAATTGGTTATTATTAAAATGACATCTGTAAAAATATAGTTAAGAGGTAATTTTCTGCCTCAGGAATGCACAAAGTAACATTAGCAACAGTGGCAGAACAGAGGCTGATCTCATAGCCCTCCACACATCCAATGATCTAGTGACCATCCATGGCCAAGAGTGCTTCTCCAGGAAGGATGCTGCAGAACCCAGGTGAAAATTAACATAAAGAAGAGTAACTTTGAGAAGGAAAGTCATAGCCAAAGGGCAGATTTCTCTAAAGTTCAGGCTAGCAAGCAAAAGCAAGCCAAGCTCTTAGAGACTCAGTTGAACCTCACATACCTGCAGTGCTGCTAACAGCCTCATCCAAGAGACCTGAGCTGACACATCCCCAAGCCCAATCCACAAGTAACAGACCTAAAACCCTGGACCCCAAGGGTGCTCATCTTGTGTTACAGCAGCCTTCTATAGTGATCTGGAGTAAGTTCCACTAATTCTGTGTACCAGCATAAAATTACCTTCTCCTGGGCAGCAAGTCTGTGATGCCCCAGGCTACTGGTTGTCACCAGTTGTGTCTGTTTTCACTGAAACATCCCTCTGACCTGAATTTAGCCCCACTTTATTACAATTGAAAGGCAAGAGTCCTGCTCATCTGCACTGCTGAAATCAATCAGCAAGAAAAAATACTCAAGGAAGATTCCAGCAGATTTAAAGGTTCTGCACAGAAAATGAAGTGACCAACAGAGTGAAAAGGCAATATATGGAATGGGAAAAATATTTGCCAAATGTGCATCTGATAAAAGGTTAATATCCACAGTACATTACAAAACCACCTGCATAACAAGATGACAACTGCTTGTATTATATAATGGGATAAGAACTTTAATATACATGTCTCAAAAGAAGACATGCAAATGGTGAATAAGTATATGAAAAGGGGTTCAAAATCAATAACGATCAAAGAAATGGAAAATAAAAACTGTAAAGAGATAACTCACATAAGGTAAAGTGTCTATTATCAAATAAAGAAACTGTCAAAGATGTAGAATTTTAATAAATGTTTTCAAATTTTAGACACCAGGGAACTTCTGTATCCTGTTCGTGCAAAGTGGTACAGTTCCCATGAAAACCTGAATGGAGATTCTTTATAAGGTTAAAAATAGAACTGTCATTTGGTCCAGTAATCCCTTTTCTTATACATATCCAAGGAAAATCAAATCATTATATTGTAGATGTGTGCACTATTGTATACTTTACAGCATTATACATAATCATATCCATAAAACTAAAGTATCCATAAGTAAATGAATCCATATAGAAAGTGTAACACACACACACACACACACACGCTGCAGCAACCTTACTGCACAATCAGGACTATGACTGAGCCAAGCTTTCCTGCCTGCAGATGGACTTTTGGACTTAACTTTTGTCTTCACCTCCAACAGGGACTTGGTGGTCCCACATGCTGCGATGCTCCAGGGCAGAGCTACACCAGGGTCTTAATCTAAGTGATTCCTCAAGGACTAAGTGCAGGAGTCTTCCCTGACCTCTGGGTCTTCTGAGTCTCTTGTTATTGGAGATATACTTAATAAAAGAGTGGTAAGCTCAGGCTTGCCATCTTTGCTACCAAAGAAGCATGGGTCAGGGTCAGGCCCAAGCTCAGCTTCTCTGAGTCTCATTTTGTCTATTTATTAACTGATTCACCCTGTGCTGTCAGGCTCACATGAGCCTAGAATTTAACTGCAAAAGTTCCGGTAACTTCTCCTTCATCCTGGCATTTGTGATAACAGATGAAACTAGAAAACATGATCATAGGTGAAAACAAGACAGATCATACAGGACAAATACTCTGTGATGTCACTCAAATATGGAATCACATTTAAAAGTTAAACTGATAAAACCAGAAAGTAGAATGGTTACTTCAAAGGGCTAGGGAGTGGGGAAAACATGCTGACCAAAGAGCAAGATCTTCACTGACACAGGTGAGTTTTGACTATTTAATGTACAGAATGGTAACTATAACTAATAATACTGCATTGGAGGCCTAAAAGGTGTTAATGAAGTTGGTCTTGATATCACATACAATAAAAATGGTAACTAAGTAATGGATATGGTAATTAACTAGACTGTGGTATATTTATCATCTTCAAATCTTTATTGAAGCTCTTCAAAAATTATTTTTTGAATTTTTATTGGTACATTTTATATGTATATCATGATCACACTCAACTTTGAGAATGTGTAGCAGTATATGACAGGACTTAATTCTCATTTTTATCATTCCTTTACCCACTCTAAACCCTCTACCCCTTTATACATGAGCTTTGTTTTCCTTTTTTTTTAACCATCACATTTTTTCCCTGCATTATTTACCCCTATCCACCATTTCCCTTTGAATATTTTCTATTTCACAGTATCTATCATACACTCTGGAACTCATTTACATTTCAGTTTCTCATATTAGAGAAAAGATATAGTATTTACACAACCATGACCTATTTATTTCACTTATGAGTATGTCCTCAAGATACATCTATTTAAGTATGAATGACTCAAACTTCGCATTCTTTATGGCAGAGTAATATTCTATTTTATTAAAAAAACACCTTTATTCAGTCTCCAGTTGTTGGGCATTTGGGTTGTTTCCAAGATTTAGCTATTACAAACTGAACTGTTATAAATATGGCTGCACAAATGTTGTGATATGAATCTTTAATTCTTTCAGGTATATACCTAGCAAAAAATAGCAGGATCAAGTGAGACCTCTAATCCTAGTTTTATGAAGAATCTGTTGCACCAGTCTACATTCCCACCAATAGTGGAGAAGGATTCCTTTCTCCCCACAGCCTTGCCAGCATTTTTTGCTGATTGATTTCAAGATAACAGCCATACTTTGTGGAGTGAGATGGGAAGAAAATAGGAGACCCCTAATATGGACATAGCTACTCCAGCTAGCTCTAAATATAAAATTATAAGGCTCTGAATTGACATTTTGGCAGCACATTTTATTGACATGCCAAAGACTCTGAATTTATCTCTTTTCAACAGACCTTTACTGGTTTTATTTGCATATTGCTATTTCAAATCATATATAGTTTGCTGAAAAAAATCTGAAAAATGTATATTAAGTGAAAACTAAAGATAAGATAAAAAGATATTGATAAAATCACTGCTTTAGAAGATAGCAACATAGATCTATTAATATAAGAAATATACTTTTTACTGACATATATTGCAAACAGTGAACAGCTTGGAGTTAAGTTGTAATTCCTTTTCTACCACAGGTTGGTCTTATAATCTTTCTTTCTGGGTATAGAATTCTTTATGATTTGAATTGTAAAAAAATTATATGTTTATTTTTAACAACTACTGACTGTAAACAGGTCAACTTGGATTTTGTAAATGCATGAGGTACAGCAGGATATAAAAACTGGAACACTGTAAGTTGTATAACTCAACCAATTTGGGGCATTCCATCATTTCACTTTTCCATGACTTTTCAAAAGTGGAAAAAGCTCTTCTCTTCTCAAGCACATTGAAGGAGATTTTTTAAAACACCAACACTTAATGTTTTTCACATGGAGCATTCTACAAATATTGTGGGACCTTGACAACATTAGTTATAAACTCTTCATCATAAACTTAAAAAAATAAAGTAAAAGTGCTACAAATATCTAGATAAAACTTCAGAAATACAATCCATCTTTACAGACACATTTACATAAATCTTTTAGCAATCATAATTTCAATGACAAAAGTGTCATTGAAACTGTGGAGATCTTAAAACTAAAAAGGGTTTGAAAGATTATCAAACTAGTTAATACACATTTAAATTGTGTAACCAGTACTTTAGTCACTTTTGTCACTGTATCATCCTACTGTTTTCTTCTGGATAAATGTTTTTCTCAAAAACGTAGAGGGGATCATATTATTACCAACTGCGAAACAAGCTGACATTTTTCTCAACTCCTAGGCCATTAATATAGTATAGAGGGTTTTGGATAATAATCATTTTATTTTCAATAGTGCTAAACAAGTTCTATACCCTGACACTAAAAATACACTGGAATATCTATAGTTCTTCACATCTTCACCACTGAGAAAAGAATAGTGCCTAAGAAATTGACTACTGCAATCTACAAACTGGAGTAGAACCAGGCGTTGTATCCCAAATGGACAAGTTAACTACTCTAAGTTTTATTGACTTTACTGATAAAAATAAATACATGGTAAGACCTGTACGACATAATTATTTTAAGAACTGTGTACAATACTCTACCTCAACATATGCTAGCACCTTTTCTGGCATATTGTGCTTTGTGAAGGTTATGTATTTGAGTAGTTATGCCTAGAAATTAGCTACAACATTGGTATCCAAAGCTATGTAGAAATTAGATAATTTTAACTTGAAAAATGAACCTAGATAAATATAGATAAAAGATTCACACATATTGTTATCCTGAGAAGTCTAGAGAGATTTATTTTTTGAAGATATAAAGAAGTGTAAAGCAGATAACAAAGAGATTTCTTGACTTACACACAAGCAGAGGCTAAGATGTCAGTGATACACAGCTGAGGCTACAATACCATCGAAATGAAATGCATGGGGGGCCACACAAAAATCCATGATGGAAACCTTTTAGGACACCAACAAAATTCTATTAGAAACATACAGAAAAATCCCAAGGCAAATGAAATACACCTGAAAAAAGTGCTATTTATTCAGTGACAAAGTCAGAAAAATGAGTAGAATAAAAAATCTTCAAATTCTCTGACATTTCATTATCCAATTAGAAAAACATATTCCCATGCAAACATTTAAACTGGGAGTTACTTGTGACAATGGAAAATTTTTACCACATTTTTAATTTTCAAATTTACACTTTAATTGAATTAAAAAACAAATTAAAACCCCAACACTCTACTAGTAAGAGGCTTAACGAAGACTAAAACTGAAAGAACTATCAAAAAGGTGATATAAAATTTACCACTAATTAAAAGAATGATGCTCCAGAAAGAAAATGCCTACAATCAACAACAAAATAAAAATAACCTGTAGCAAGGTAGAAGGCCTTGACATCTCACAAAAGATCCAACTTATCCTTTCACTTCACCTTTCCTTCTACCTAGTAAAGACTAAAATTAACATTTGATATTTGACTTTACGTGTGATTTATTTCTTCTTTTGCGAGATATGTGCTATCTTTATTTCTTTTTAAATCTTTGTGGGTACATTATGAATACACATCATTATCACATTTACCATTGAGGGTTTGTATCAGAATATGACATGACTTGATTCTCATTTTTTCCCTTTTCCCCACATGCTGCATCCCCCTATATACATAATTTGCTTCCTTTTTATTTATTATTACCACATTAATTTTCCCTTATTATTTACCCCTACACTTTCTTCCCTTTTAAATCTATTTCACAATTTCAACTTAATTTCTAATGTGCTGAAATTTGGTTGTTATAATATTAGTCTATCTGATATTGTATTTAATATCATTGTGAAGATAACTGGAGGTGGTGATAAAACACACAAATGTGAATCAAATATATAACAGAAAAAACAGAGTTTAAAATTGAGTAATATTTTGAGATTTCTATTTAAAAAAATAAAGGAAAGCAAGTCCTTCAAAAGGCAAAATCAACAAAACAGAAACTAAATAAACGAAGTGAAGATAATTTTTCATTTGTTTTAAAACTGTTTTTCCTCTTACAGAAAGAAAACACTAAATACACTTGTCCAAAAATTTAAATAATCGAAGGCAAAAAGTCTCATTCATTCAACACATTTTGGGACACTTCATAAAGTTAATGCCTCTCTGAAGAAATGGTAGATACAGGACTTTTCTTTCAGGGGATAAAAGTACAAATCGTACTGTGCTTTTTTTGTGCAGTCCTTAATCAAAAAAAGTATGCATCAGCTGCAGTTGAGGTTTAAGCTCCGATAAGAGTAGTACATAATTAAACCCAATAGCACTCCATGTGGGAATACATTGTCTCATAAGGCACAAGGCGAAATGTATAAGATGGTATCACATTCCAATAAAATGTGTAACATTTCATCAAATCTGCTTTTCTAAGCATTTACTAAGATGCAATCAGGTGAGGAGAGAAGATTGTCATCTTTTTATTTAGCATACTTGAAGATCAAACAGCCTCAGATCATTTTAAAATATATATTTTTTTCTTATTCACCTGGAAAAAATTTCAAAGGTGACTCTGTCTGCTTGGAAGAGAATGCTAAGATAGAAATGACAGGAAAACACAAAGGATCCAGAAAGTGCTGTCAACTTTTCCTTGTCCCACATTCCAAGACCATACAAAACAGAACAGCCCAGAGTTAATACAACACAGCATAAATGTGGACAGTCATTCAACAAATACATAGCACTAATGCTAACTTTGTGTACCAGAAAAAGAGGAATGGTAAATGGAAACCTTCTTTCTGGCCAAGGTTTATTTATGGTGTCTCAATGTGTACAGTGCATGCAAATTAATGAGAACACATGTTAAAATGTAGATCTGCATTTCCAGTCCTGGGGCCAGGAGAGGCCCCACAGCCGACTTTGATAATATACTCTCAGATCAAGTCCTTTCTTCTTTCTGTGAAACACACTTTAATAACCCAATCTCTGCACAACACCGTCATCCTGGTCCACACAGTCAAAGCTTGCAGGATCGCAGAGAATAAAGGAGCCTAACTATAGCACATCATTTTTCACGAGAAGACGGCTTTTAACTTATACTCAAAGAAATAGTATCTGCAAGCCTGTTAGATCAACTCAAACATACCATAAGAGTTTTCCAGGATATCCTAGCAAGAAAAGTATGGCCTGCTACTTTCTCTCAATGTGAAATAAATGCACTTACATAAACAAAATATACAAATGTCCAACAAACACAAGAAAACATTTGTACATAAAAGTATAATCCAAACACTGCAACTAGTTAAGGAGCATTCAGTTAGAGAGAGAAAAACATCAAAATTAAAAAAGCAAAAAATATTATTTCAAATGGGCACTGAAGTTCAAAATAAGCCATGGAGCTATGTGTTGCCTTAAGGCCTACCTTAACAAATATTAAATTGTTCCTATCACAGATAGTAATTGCATAAGAAAAACAATTCCTAGGTAATTAAAACATAAGCAAGACTTCATGCTCACAAATTCACTCTCAAAAGTATGAAATAATAGTTTTTAATCCATACATTTGGATTAAGACACCTGTGAAATGTGAACAAAGACACATTTAAATATTTTATTACAACACATTTCTTTTGGATTTTTAAGAATAAATAATATACCCCTTCCCAGAATTGAACCAAAAACCTTTCCATTTCAAGACAAGTGTGCAAGGTCACTGGGCTAAACATCTGACCCTATAACAATATTCTTATCAATACTCTATAAAATAATGGAAAACAGTAAGCTAAAGAATAACATTCTTGTAGTTTTCATTTATAGCAAATATCCATTTAGTCTAAATGCTTTTCAATGGGGTTCACATTTGCTGTTTTGTTTCAAAGATGAATTAGATAAGCACCATATTATTTTTCTGTAGTTATGGTGATATAAAAACAGTTATCCAGTAAAATATTTTAAAGTAACTTCTACTTCACAAAAGCCTTCCTGGATAGTAACAATTATGTTCTGTAACAATAAAAGATGAATATAAATAAGAACAAATCTGACAAACTTTCACAATCTTATGTACTAAGGTGTTAATTCAAATATTTGTGGTATTTAAATATCTTTTTACTCTTCAAGCTTATTAATTTTGATAAATACATTTGAAATGATATTCAGCTACAGTGAAAATAACCAATAAATATAACACTTATTGGCATTTTAACATTCTGTGAAACTGCCTGTATTTCCAGAGGAAAAAAAAATTACTAAGACAATTTAAGTGTTTGTAACTATAAATGAATACAGATTAATGTAAAATTAATGAAGCATTTGTAGGGTATTTAATGCCTACATCCTCATGAACATATGGCTTGTTTCAGAACTAGTAAATTTACTGCCATGGTTTATTCTGAGATGTTAAACCCTCTCTGGTAACACAGGTGTTTTTTTCATATTTATTTACAACTAATCAAGTAGAAATTAAAAATCAATTTTATCACACTTTGAGCAAACATAAAAGCCACTGATTTGTCTGACTAAATTATTTCTGATCTAAAACAATAAAAACCAAATGTAACATTATTATTAGAAACTTATTCCAATGAAAGGATTTGATGAACACCATATTTTGATACATATTTTACACCTTTGAGAAGTTTCTCTCCCTCTTTGAGCTCTTTCAACTGATCAATCATCTCCCAATTGTTTTTATTTTCTATTTAAGAGAAAAAAGTTGAAGAACTGACAAATTATTTCTATATGTACATTTATAAAAATGTACATAATTCAGTAAAGAAAAGTACAATGTAGTCATATGAATCAGGTCTTCTAATTTAAATTATGTTTTGACTAATTTGGCTTGATCCTAAAAATGCCATTTAACATTCCTAGATCTCAACCACCTCATTTAATATGGTACCAAAAAAAGGCATATAGGAGTGACACACAGAAAAGTAACCTGTATTATACCAAGTAAGCTTTTCATAATAATGATGAAATTCATTTCAACAGAGAAAATCTTGTAACTGTTTTTCATGAAAAAATGCCAATACAGGCAGATTGCTATTAAACATTACATTAAGTCAGTTAAAACAGAATTGTGTACATATTTTAAGATCTGAATCATTATTGGCACATTTTATATGCACATTATGATCATACTCAACATTGATAATGTGTACCAATATATGACACAACTTAATTTTCATTGTTTCCTTTGTTTAACATCACATTTTTTCTTTCCCCTCATTACTTACTCCTACCCCCATTTTCCTTTGAATATTTTCTATTTCACAATGTCTATTATATATTCTACATGTCATCCACTTGCTCAGTGTCTCATATCAAAGATACAGTATTTCGTGTACTGCATTTTTGCACATTTTGCTAGACTCTGAAATTTTGTTTATATTATTTATATAAAACTTGTTAATGGTTATTTAATTGCTGGTCAAACAACAAGAAATAGAAGCAAGAGTCAGTATCTGGTAGCTATGTCTATAAGTGCTTCTTCACACAGAATAGTGCTCAGAAGCACTATCTGGTTACTCTTTCCTACTTGACACTTCTCAGAACTGTAAGAACCAGCCCAATTTTCTGAACATCATGGAAATTCAATGAACATATACTCACCAATTACTTGATCTGAAAACACAGAAGCCCTACAGATTCACAGATTATATCTATAGCCACTCTCCTGGGCTTTCCTGCCTTCAGTCTACAGTAATCTGAGCCTGTTGATCATGACAGTCAACCTTCACAGAGCATTTCTACATACTCAGTGAATATCCTATATCACCTTGTATCATAATCCTGGTTCCTTTTTTATACAGAAGCATGTATATGTGGGAAAAGGATATTTCTGAGGAGTCCACACACACTCCATCTACTTGTCTGTTCACACTGAGTAAGTGCTGCCACTGTCTTTGGCACACAATATTGGTCCGCTTTTCCACAGTGCATAGAGGAGGAGCTTGTAGAGACTCCACCTTCTTGTCTGCCAACAAGAATGCTTAGGCCTCTCCATCATGTGGAGACAAGCCCTCTGGAGACTCCATCTACTTATCTATGAATACTGAATAAGTATGGCAGTGGTGCTGGGACCCCAGCAGAGGCCTTTGGTGCATCACTCTGCCCTGTCCTGGACATCAAAAAAACACCCACTGGAAGAGTAAAGAAATCCTGTTGATTATAGCCATTGTTGAGTTGGTGGAGTCAGTCTCAACTATAGAACCATGAACCCACATAGAATTCAACCAGAAGGACTTCACTGAACTCAATTCAGACCTTACAGCCAGAACTTAGAAAGAAGACAAAGGCTATCTCACTATGACTAGTCAATTCAGACCTGCATGCTACTACCCACAGTATCTAAAGGAGACACTAAATGTAAGCCATAAAGGGCCCATTTATTAATATTAATGGCTTTGTTTTGTTGTTGCTGTTGCTCCTATTGTTCTTTTTTCTTTTTTTCCTAACTTCTCTTTTAGTCTTCATTTCAAACAAGAGTAGGAAAATATCATGACACAGCTAAATCACAATGTATCATTTATGACCTTTGTCAATGGCCTTAATATGCTGGATAAAAAAGTTGTGACTCTTTTACAGAATTGAGTATAACTTTGCAATAAATATGATAAGACCAAACCATTTATACTCAAATGGACATACCTTCAGGATATCCTCATAAGTGAAATAAATAGGACACAGATGTGTAAATATCATTATCTTTTATCTGGTAAGAGAAGATGAAGATGTAAATGAGTTCTAGAATGCATGTTATAAATTGTGAAATAGAAAATATTCAAAAGGAAATGGGATGAAGGGGTAAATAAGAAGGGGGAAATAATGAGATTATAATAAAAAAGAAAGGAAACAAAGCTTATGTATATAGGGGCGGGGGTGGTAAGATGGAGAAGGGAATGGAAACAAATGAGAATTAAGTTGTGTCATATACTGGTTCAAATTCTCATTGTTGAGTGCAATCATGATGTGTACATATAATGTACTAATAACAATTTTAATTTTAAAAAATAGACTGGCAAAATGGATTAAGAAACAAAATCCAACAATATGATATATGAAAGAAATGCATTTAATTCAGAGAAAAATCCATAGCCTGAACACAAAAGAACGGAAAACAATACTCTGTGTGACAGGGAACCACAAAAAGACAGCTGGGATATCTTATTTGCAAATTAGATTTCAAAGCAAAAGTAATGAAGAGAGACAAAGAAGGACAGTACATCCTCTTACAAAGAACAATCCAAGGAGAAGAAATGACATTCACAAAAATTTATGCAGCAAATTCTAGTCTACCCAACTATGTAAAACAAATATAAAAGAATATGATAAGCTAAATAAACACTAAGACAATAGTAGTAGGGGACCTCAATCTCCCACTGTCATAAACAGATCAGATGGACAAAAAAATAAAATAAAATACCAAACCTTCACCAAACTTTTGAACAAAAAAGACTTAGTAGATGTGTACAGTATTTTACCTCACAAAATCAGAATATACATTCTTCTCAGCCACTGAAGGTTCATTATCCAAAATAAACCACACACTAGCTCACAGAGAATGTTTAATTAAATGCAAAGGGATTGAAGTTATCCCCTGCATACTTTCAGAGAAGAGTACCTTGAAATTGAAGATCAATAGCAAAAGAAATTCCAAGAACATCACAAACACATGGAAATTGAACAATATGCTCCTAAGAAGAAGCAATTATAGCCATTGCTAGTGTCACAGAAGAAATTAAGCAGTTTCTATACTTAAATTATAATACCAGTATAATATACAGAAAATTTTCAGACAAAATTAAAGCGGTTCTCTGAGAGAAATTCATAGCAGTGAATGCCCATACTAGGAAAACTGAGTGAGCTCAAATAAACAACCCAATGCTAAACCTTAAACTACTAGAAAAAGAGAAGCAAGATAAACCTAAAGTCCATACAGAGAAGAAATTATAAAGATTAGAGCAGAAATTAAAATCATGAATGGAACAGTTGGTCCTTAGAAACAATGTTGATTTTGTAACAAAAAAGTAAGGAAACAAATTTTATATATATGGGGGGGGGGTGGTAGGGTGGGTGGGGCTATGGGAAAAAATGAGAATTAAGTTGGGTCTTATACTGGTACAAATCCCCATTATGGAGTGCAATCATGATGTGTATATTTAATGTACCAATAAAGATAATTTTAAAAAAAAGAAATAATAAAAATTTTCAAACCCATATACAACCTTACCAAAAAGAGGAAGGAAAAGATTCAAATCTATGGAATCAGCAATGAAAAAGAGTAAGTCATCAAAAAACAGCAGAAATTCAGAAGACAATAAGCATCTACTTTGGGAAGTTGTACACCAATAAGATGGAAACCACAGAAGAAATAGATAGATTCTTAGACACATACAAACTTCCAAAGTTGAATGAAGATATAAAAATGCTAAACACCCTAATATCAATATGTCAAATTGAGAATATAATTAAAAACCTACCAAAAAAGAAAAGTCCAGGTTCTAATAGCTTTACTGCTGAATCCTACAAAACTTTTAGAGAAGAATTAAATGCTACTACTTCTTAAATTCTTTAATGAAATTGAAAGAGAGTTAATAGTCCCAAAATCATTCCCGGAAGCAACCATTATTACATTTATTCCAAAAGCACAGAGAGATTCAACCAAAAAAGAGAACTAAAGGCCAATCTCTGTCATGAACACTGATGCAAAATCCTCAATAAGATACTAGCAAAGGGAATACAGAGGATGATCAGAAGATTATCCCCCTGACCAAATTGTATCCATACTAAGGATGCAAGGATGATTCAACATAGGTAAATCAATAAACATAACACAGTACATTAACAAACTAAAGGACAACAAATAAATCATCTCAATAGGTGCAGTAAAAGTGTTTGACAAAATCTAATACAAATTCATGATCAAAGCACTACCAAAAATGGGAATAGATGGTCTTTATCTCAAACTGAGAAGACATATTTCTGAGAAACCAACAGCCAGCATCATATGGCCAAGAACTGAAACCTTTAATTCTAAGATCAGGAACAAGGCAAGGAAATCCACTATCACCACTCCTGTTCAATATAGTTTTAGAAACATTAGCCACTACTAATAGACTAGAGAAAGAAATAACAGGAATAAATACAGGTAAGGAAGAAGTTAAACTGTCCTTATTTGCTTATGACATTATACTGTGTATAGAAATGCCTAAAAACTTACCCAAAAGACTACTAGACATAATTGTCATATCCAGTAGAGGTAAATGGATACAAGATTAACACTTCAAGTTAATAACATATATACATGAAAAATGCACTCACTGAAAGAGAAATCAGATGTTTCACAATAGTATCCCAAAAAATGAAATACCTACAAATCAGCCTAACAAAGGAGGTGAAAGAACTCTACTCTGAAAACTAACAACATCCTAAAAAGGGAGATTAAAGAGGGTATCAGAAATTGGAAAGACATTCCTTGTTCCTGGGTAGGAAGAACCAATATTATCAAAATGGCCATACTGCCAAATCTACTATATAGATGCAGTGCAATTCCAATTGAAATTCAAATAGTATACTTACAGAACTAGAGAAAATAATCCAAACATTCATCTGGTACCACAAGAGACTCAGCAAAAGCAATTTTAGGCAACTAGATCATGCAGGTTTCACAATCCTCAATTTCAAACTATACCACAAAGCCTCTGTGATAAAAACAGCATGGTACTGGCAAAGAAACAGACACAAGGATCAATGAAACAGCCTAGAAGCTCCAGAAAACAACCCCGGATATACTGAGCTACCTCAACTTTGACAACTGACCCAAATACCTTCACTGGAGAAAAGATAGCTTCTTTAACAAATGGTGCTAGAAAAACTGGATTTCAACTTGCCCAACATGAAACCTAGATCTATCTCTTTTACCATCAGACAAACTAAAATCAAAGTGGATGAGAGTCCTAAATATTAAAACAGAAGCACTAAACCTGCTGGAAAATAGGTTAGATATAACTCTTGGAGGCATTAGAATAGGGAAAGACTTTATGAACAAAACCTCAGCAGCACGGGATCTAGCAGAAAGAATCAACCATGGACAGGCATCTTATCTTAGTAAAAAGTTCCAATACAGCAAGAGAAATGACCTACATAGAGAAAAGACAGTACAATATGGGAAATAAACATTTACCAGGGGCCGGGGAGTTAGCTCAGTGGTTCCGGCGCCTGTCTTGCAAGTGCAAGGGCCCGGGTTCGATTCCCTGGTAACCACATAACAATACTGGGTGTGGAGACCCACACCCAGCAGCAACCAGTACCACATACCACAGTGCCGGGCATGGTGGCTCACGCCTGTAATCCCAGCACTCGGGAGGCAGAGGCAGGAGGATTGTGATGTGAGTTTGAGGCTGAGCTCAGGGCCAGCCTGAACTACAAAAAAAGCGAGACCCTGTCTCAAAAAAAAAACAAAAAAAAAACAAAAAAAAACATTTACCAGCTCTTTCTCAAAGGACTACAATATAAAATATATAAAGAATTTTTAAAAATTAGCCCTCTGATTTAGAGACCCAATTTAAAAATGGGCATTTGAAATGAGCAGACAATTTCCAGATACAGAAGCAAAAGTAGCTGGAAACATATGAAGAAATGTTGCACCTATGTTTACAGCCACTCAGATTGTAACAGCCCAAATGCTCGTTAACTGGAGACTAGATAAAGATGATGTGGTGTTTTTATAAAATGCAGTATCACTCAGCCATAAAGAATAATAAATTTGAGTCATTTGTAGTCAAATCAATGTGCTCGAAGACACACTCATAAATGAAATACACAGGACACAGTTACTTTTTCTCTAGTATGAAAAACTGAAGATGTAAATGAATTCCAAACTGTATATTAGGTAGTATGCAATAGTAAAAATAAATGTTCAAAGGAAAAAAGGAAAGGGCAGGTAGGGGAAAGTAAAGAAGAGAAAGAAAACATTTGATGATAAAAAAGGAAATACAGCTTGTGTGTATAGAGAAGGGGGCTTGTAGGGAGAGTTAAGGGGTGGAAGAAGAAAACTGAGAATCAAGACGTGTCACAGATACAAATTCCCAACGCATAATGTGATTATAATGTATGTATAAAATGTACCAATAAAATCATTATTTAAAAAGAAAAGGATATTCCCCACTTTGTTATTATAACTGAAAACAATCAGTAAGACATGGCTATGTTGCTCCACTACATTCTTTCCTATACTATATTAAATTTTTTTTCAAATTGGTCCACATAATTATCAACTAATTTATTTTCTTAAATGTAATAGAGCTTAATTATCACTAATTCCCCTTCTATTACATATTTTTCTCAATAGAAGTACCCTGAAGCCTATTATTATTTCACTTTTTCCTTAAAAGAAGCTTTAGAAATACAGATATTCAGGCAAAGAATATGTAAGTGACTCATCAGCATCATACAGGGACATGTTATTGTGATCAGGACTTAAAAATGTGTTCTTTATGCTTGGACCCCCCATTTTAACATTGTAAAATTTCAAAGAAATAACATCTTCCTTAGTAGCCCACATAGCTGACAATTTATTTGTTGGTACACTAGTGAAAAAGTTTGTTGGAAATAGCTCTCCGTTAACTTTTGATTGTGAAAGAACATTCTAAAAATTTTAATCCTTCATTGTCAGTCGTGCTACCATTACAACATGAGCAGGTTTTTGTATTTTGTTTTCCAAACAAAAGCCAGAATTTCTTGGGGGTCGTGTTTACTGACACCACGCAAAAGCTTTATTTGGTGCTCATAAAATGAGATCTACTTAATGGTCCAGCTGCTAAATGCATATGATATGAAAAGAGCTTCCTTCTCCCTTCCCTAAAAGCACAGGCACTCAGGAGAAGATCTGCTACCATTAAAGTTAATAATGTAAGCGCTGCACTTAATAGCTTTAATCTCTACAGTTTCCCATGAAGGTCATGGATGATAATGTAATTTGATTCAATGTTTTCAAATGTAGTTATTAATGACCACAGCTTACTTATTTCATTACTGTATCCAGTATTATAGCACCAAACACTATGTAAATCCTTTGTGTTCCAACAATTATTCTTCTTTGAAATAAATTCTTCAGCAACAATAAAGGGCATTTTCATAGAAGAAAGACCAACATATTTGGGCAAACTCAACTAAAATTTTCTGTTCTCAACCATTCTTTACATATAATTACATATTGGATTCTTAAACCTTTAAAAAATAAATATATTTCTGTTTATCAAAGTAATGTATTTCCACTGCCCAACTTTTGGGAAATAAACAGTCTTATAATTTGAGAAACAAAAGTATGATATTTTGGTATATTTCTTTGGTAGTATTTTCTGTGAGTATATGGACTCATTCATATAACAGCAAGTAATTAATGAAATTAGCTAGGTAGATGGAAGGATGTATGGTTAACGGACGAACCAGTTTTGACTTAATATTATATTATGAAAATTTCAACTATTACTCAACATTTTTGATATACTTTCTTAGGACACGTGTATAGTACATAACGTTTACACTCTTTGTGGAAAGTTGGTACATGTAAAGAACACACTTTAATTTTTTTTCATCCCCTTTCTCTTCTCTCCCTCAACCTTCATATGTCCTGGGGGGGCGGGGGACAGCCACAAGATTATGTAATTTACATGAACAAACTCTGCACAAACATAACATATTCCCAAATGTAAAAAAAGAGGCTCATTAACATTTTAGAAAGTTGTAGTTCATGATTATATAATAGTGTATAATAATTAACCATTTTCTGGTTACATATTTTAGAAAGTTGTTGAACGTGCATATTATTTTTATAACATATTAATGAATATTTATATAAGGGTATATTTTATCTTTCTAGGTGTGATGACTCATGCCTGAAACTCCAGCACTTGGGAGGCAGAGGAAGGATGATTTCTGTGAATTCAAGGACAGCCTGGGCTACAGAGTTCAAGGTTAGACTGAATAATGAGATCCAGTCTCAAAATACTAAAGAATAAATAAATGTGTATTTTATCTATATCATTCTATTTCTGCCTAGAGTGGTACATCTTTAAGATATTTAGGTTCATAACTAACTCATTTTCTAAAAACTCTGAATCATTTGCAGCTACTGGTTTTTCTAATTACAATATATATTAATATTTAACTGTAGCCTAATCCATTGTTTTTTCCTTAATCTTCTCTCAGAAGCTGTAATGTTTCTTACTGTTTTAGTCTTAATTTTCCTTTCAAAATTGACGGTAGAAAACATATTTGTAAAGTCACAATTGAAACAAATCTTTGCCAATTATCATTGTTTGCTGGGCCAGGGATTTAGCTCAGTGGCATCGCACCTGCCTCAAAAGTGTAAGGTCCTGAGTTGATCCCTGGTAACTAACACACACACACACACACATACACACACACACACACACACACACACACACACACACACACCACTGTGTCTACTTATCAGAATTAAAGATTTCTCTCTTTTCCAATCCATTCCTTCCTCATTCTCCCTGACACTCTCTTCCAATACAAAGCATCCCTTACCCCACCCAAGAGACAAAGTTAAATCTACTTTTAATCCATGAAAAACATGGCACAGGTTTCACCATCACATAGATGTTCAATTCTCTTTAAGATTTATTTTCCTACTTGACAATACCTATCATACATATGAGACCTCATTTATACCTTCAGTTATACCTTCAGTTAAGTGATACAGCACTTAATATATCTGTATCCTATTTATGTCACTTATGAGTATGGCCTAGAAGTGAATCCATTTAACTATAAATGTCTCTATCATTCTTTATGAGTAACACTCTATTTTACAAAATATTCAAGTGCTCAAAGGTAATAGGTAACTGGGTGGGAGCAGGGAATAGCAAGGAAGGAAAAGAAAAACTTTGGTGGTGAAGAAAAAATTGAAAACAAAATTTATGCATGCTTGGGACTGAGGAGTTGAAGGGAAGACAGGGAAATGGAAAAAATAAGAATTATGGTACATTATAGATAGGTACAAATTCACAAGGAGGAATGTGATCAGATGTATTCCCAAAATGTACCAATATACTCAATATACTCAAATTATTCTCTCCCTCTCTCATTTCATTCTCAGTGGCTGCCACATATCTAGACCAGGCTACATACTGTCAGCACTTTGAAACAGCTGACACAGAAGTCAGTCCCTTCACTGGCCCCATGAAAAGCTGAAACACGGTAAATATGCTCCACTCTTCTCCTTTCCCTCTGGAGAAGCCACTGTGTTGTATTTGGCTAGGGTAGCACTGCTGATCCTCCAAGGAGTCAGCAGGGCCCCCAGCTCCTTTATGCTCTCTAGAGTACCTAGATATTTCCATTAAGCCATGTACCATCAGCACTTCAGGGTAGGCAAGACTAAAACTACTCCCATAAGCAACCTTATCTCAGAAACTAGAATGTTGCCAAATGCACTGTTTCTTTCTCTTCTGAAGAAGTATCTGGGACTTGGGACTGTTTTCGCAGTGGCACCATACTGTGAAGTTGGAGGCAAGTGAGCACCAAAAATTTTCTTCCTGGCTGTGGAATACCTGATTGTGCCTTTACCTGACTTTAAGGAGTTTCATAACTTGTTTCTGGTTTTCAAATACAGGGATTTTATCATATATTCTTGTTGAATCAGCTTTTCTACTCAATCTTCACATCTATCCCCTAGTCAATTTGACCCACAAATGTATCTCTTAAATCATGTTTAATCCTTTAATAAACATAAAGTCACATCACCTAGCACGATACAACTGTTTTAAACACAACTGAAAATGCAGTAATTCCTTTCCCAAAGTCTCAACAGCTCCAACATTTTTCAGAAATCTTCTCTCTGAGACTCAGACAGTCTTTCAGATATGGATCTTTGTAAAAAGTTATAAAATATCAATGTACGACACATGGCAAATATGTTATACTCAAAAAGAATGTAAGAAAGAGTAGAAAAAAGAAGACCAAAGTAAGATTAAGACCCAGAAGGGGGTATATGAGATCCTCTAGCTCTATGTCCAATATCTGGGGCACATGACTGAGAAATGAGTTCTAAAGGACTTGAGTGTATTTCTATTGCTATTACCTTGCTACTTGTATCTCCCATGGCCTCGCTCTTGGGCTAGTACCATATAGGTCCTGAAGCTATCCTTGGAAGATGTTCTGAGGACCTGACATCTCTGATTTCGAGGACTCTTCCAAATGAAACATTTCTACTTTTGCATCTTGAGCCTACAATGGATGATGCATTGTTGATTTTCCCAGATGACCTCTTTCTTTTGTTCTTTTATAAAGTACATAATTTATTTTTCATGGTATTAATGTCTTAGTCAACCACGTTTCTTTTGCCTCCGCTTCACATACGGTTCCTTCTTAGCCAAATTTATTTTGAAAAAATTTCTACTCAACACCCCCCCCCAATTCGCACCATAATCTTGCTAAAGCAATCAGTAGTACCTGTAATACAGCCTGAATATTGAGCTGTCTGGACATATCCTCCGACAGACTACTTAGTCTGCAACTCTTAATACCAATCTCTTGCATGATCTTAGGACATGAGCACAGTGAAGATAAATTTTCTGCCAATGTGTAGTACACACAGCCTCCACTACTACTGCTAGTGGAATCTTTGTTCCCAACTGAGACTTCTTGAGCCTGGCCTTTATTATTTTCATTTCTGTTATCGTTCTGCTCTTCTGAGCTCCAACCAGAGTCACCCATACAGCTCTTTCTACAGCATTTGGTGGCTTCTCTATCTTTCAGAGTTCTATTACAAAGTAGTTTCAAAGGTTTCCAAGCTAAATGTTCCTGTAAAGTCACAAGAACAATGCCACTTCTATGTTCACAGTTTCCTGTATTAGTCAACTTTTCTGTGGTTGGACACAATACACAATACCCACAAGTTAAAGAAAGGAGTTATGGTGCATTGTAAAGTGATTAAGTACATGGTCAGCTAACTCCAAGGTGGACACATCATAGTGAAAGGCTCTAGAGGAGGAGCATATCTTCTCAGGTCATGACAACCAGGAGCCAAAGAAAGGGAACAGTATCAAAGAGAAAGGATTAAGGGACTAGATACAGTATCCTAGATCATGTCTCTGTGACCCACATAGACACATCCAGACTGTGCTCCCCTAATCCCACAGACAGGTCAAAACCCTAGAATGTTGATGCAGTTAAACTGAGCCATCATAAACTGGTGGATCCTTGACTTAAAACTCTTCAAAGAACTAAAGCTGGAAAATCCTTTTAGGCCAGCTATTCCTTACCTTGATATCTTCCCCAAAGAATTAAAAGCATCATAGCACAGAAATGTATGCATATCTGTATTTATAGTGTATTACAGTCTGTAATAGCTAAATATTGAAAACAGCTGAAATGCCAATCAACCAAAGTATAAAGATGTAGTGTTTTGTACAATGGAGTACTAATCTGCCATACGGGAGGACTAGCTTGAGACATCTGTAGATAAATGGATGCACCCTGAGACCATACTTTTAATGAAATAAAAATCATAAAAATATATTGTTTCTCTGTTGTAGGAAACTTAAAATGGAAATAAGAAATAAAATGTATAAGAGACAACGGGAAATAGTATGAAAATGTTGAAATGAGAAAGGGAACAAGGAAAGGAAGTATGGAAAAGGAAAAAAGGGACCAAAGAAAATAAAATCAAAGGAAAAAACTAAAATAAAGCTTTTGTACTTAAGAGAGGGAGAAAACTGAGATGGGGAAGCAAAACATATCATATATATCACAAATTCTGAAAAATGAATGTAATTTTGCATATTTAAAATGTAATAATAAATGTTTTGCAAAAAAAAAAAAATCCAAGCTTTCCATAGTCAATATTCAGTCTAAAAAGAATCAGTAAGTATTTTCAAATATATTTTAAATATCATAAGGATATTCAAAATTATCAGGTTCATAGATTTGATATTTGTATCACATGCCCTTAGAAATAATTGATAAATTTCATATTGCTTCTTACTTGCTTGCATAATAACCAAGTTTTTTTAAACACTAAAAAATAAAGCCATCAGCAAACAAACCAATGTACAGCATATTTTAGAAAACAAATTAAGGTAATGAATAAAGCTAGATATTATAATTCTTTAGTGATTAGCCAATTCCCAAATACTACATTTAGAGATAATAAAATCATGCTTTAAAAGTTCTTCAACCTGATGTTGTTTCTGAAGAGTAGCCAATATTATTACAATGATCTTCAATTACACTTATTTATATAATAGAAACAATATCAGTCAAAAGTAATGCCCAATAATGACCATGCTGTTACCGCTGCTACTTTTGGTGCTGCTGGAGAAAAATCTTTGCATATTCCTCTTTTAATTACACATTATAGGGCCGAGGATTTGGCTCAGTGGTTCCAGCGACTGTCTTGCAAGCGCAAGGACCTGGGTTCGATCCCGGTTAGCCACATGCCATACTGTGTGTGGAGACTCACACCCAGCAGCAGCCAGTATCACATACCACAGTGCCAGGCATGGTGGCTCACACCTGTAATCCCAGCACTCAGGAGGCAGAGGCAGGAGGATTGCTGTGAGGTGAGTTTGAGGCTGAGCTCAGGGCCAGCCTGAACTACAAAGGGAGACCCTGTCTCAAAAAAAAACAACAACAACAAAAAATTACACATTATAATTGTATCTTAAATTGTATCTCAAAATTATCTTGGGGTCACTTTAATGACTAATAACATATCTCTCTATACTTTTACACAGCCTTTTCACCCTACCCAGTGGAAATGAGCCATTTTAGCAAAAGAAAGTAGTCAACACACCAACTCTACCACATACCACAGAACTTCTCGCATGCAAAGCCTTATCCAATCTCACCTTTACATGTAGATAGATGAGGAAAATGAGAGGCTGAGTAGCTTTCCTAGTTGTGCACAGTGAATAAATAACAGCATTGGGATTACCCTTTTAGTCCATGCAATTATAATTATTCCACCATAATCATTTTATGTTGCCAGACTCCTAAAATTACAAACATTTTATTTTTGCCATATTCTCTACTTTATAGCAACATTTCACATACAACATATTCAATCTTTTTCAATTTGGACTGAGCCTTACACTCAATTCCTAAGATGAAAATAATAAAAGAAAGAGAAAAACAGTGAAGCACAGAAACTCTAAGTGCATGCACATTCTATTGGTTCATGCCTCTGGTCAGAACCTGTTGGGGTTTGTTTTTTTGTTTTTTTTTGTTTTTTTTTCTGTTGGGGTTTTTTTGAGGGGGAGGTTGAAGCAAGCTGTCATGTTCAGGAGAGTGAGACAATTTGCTGTATAAATGTGGGTGATCATTATGGGAATTTGTTCTACCAGAATTGAAAAATGAACTGCATAGGTACCAATAGATACCATAGGTACCAACAATAAATGAGTTCTTGAGTTCTGTGTCTGCATAGTCAAGCCACCATCATGGATGGTATGAACTCAGATAACATAGATAGGTACCAACAATAAATAAAGGTACACAGGTAGTTGTTCTTCAGATATGTAAGACTTCACTATATGGCATCTCAATAAGGAAAATTGTTTTGTCATAAAATTATTCATATTTCTACCTCATCTACTACAATAAAAAATTCTGCTTTCCATTCTGGTTAGTTGCCGTAGAAAAAGATCTTTGACTGTTTTTCCTAAATATCATCTTCATTCCTAAATATCTTTAGAGAAAAATCCTCAGAAAATTAATGAACTTACTTTAAAGCTTCCCAGGTTATTAAGTCAAATTAAGCTTTACTAATTCAAACACTATGCAAATAATAATGCCATAGTGATAATTTTGACTTCTAAAAATATTTAGTTCATTTTATTTAACTTTTTCTAACCATGTACTGGTACAACAGTATGTTCAATTACATGGTAAAAGTCTTTAAAAAGGAAAAGACAGCAAGAATAATTTTGGCCCATGCAACTGTATTTTGGTAAAACAAATTATAAACAGTGTCTTCTGCCAGAAATTTTCCTCCAACACTGTTTTACAAGGGGTTCCATTTACTAATACTTTTCAATTTGACCCCCAATACAAATGAGAATATCTGGCACAGAAATAAGTAATTTTACTAAAAACAATGTTCTACAGTTAAATTAACAAGTATACTTTGTATCTAAGGGAGGACTGGTTTGAGCCCCCACACACACATTCAAGGTAGAAAAATCACCTAAGTCTTGTTTTAAAAGGTATAGCATTTTCCGCATGTTCCTACAGACTTTAAATCATCTCTAGATCATGGATAATATAAAATACAACATGAATATCATGCAAATAACTGTTATATTGCTTTCTTTGGAGAATGACAAGAAAATATCTGTGTATGTTCACTACAGACATAATTCTATTTTAGAAATATTTCTGATTCATGATGGTGGTTTGACTATGCAGACACAGAACTGAAGGTCACAGAGAACTGACCATAATCTACATTAAACATTTCATGAGCAGCTTTGATCTGCAGTTTCAAGAAGAAATGTCTAATTTCCTTTTCAGCAAATACTATTATTCTATTGCTTTTCCTAAGTGATTATGAGAAATTTGGGTGTAATTTGCTACTCACAACTCCAAGTATGGCTAAACAATATGGTGCCAATACTAGAACTCCCTTTAAGTCTTTCCACAGGAGACCTTTGCCAGTTTTTGCAGTTCTGGTCCTGGCTCTGTTCTTTATGGAAAAAGGTCGTTGACCTTCCAGAGATCACTTAACTGGAGATCTCTGATGACCCAGAAGACAACTCTTTTGAAGATTCATATAACAACAGATTTGTAGAAGTGTGTGTCACTCGATATAACACCTAATTTGATCCTTGTGACTCTGTTCCTCTTAATTTTTTCTTCCAGCAGAATTACATTCTTTGATTTCTGTTTCTTCAGCAGTCTTTCTGCTCATTTAGCCTTATAGTATATCCTTGTGTTCATATTATCTCCTACACAGACAAAATTATTATGAATTTAAAATATCCATTTTTTGCATGCAAAGGCAACTTATGAACTATTTGGATAAAATATTCATTTTTCTGTAAGTTAAAATTCACACTGCCTATTTTCAGTATAATTTTCTAATTATAATTAAGCTAAGATCTCATAAATATTTTAAAACTTTTATTTTTACTTAGGTTAAATGCCTTTCAGGTTGCAGTTTCATATAATCCACACTATTAATTAATCAGAATGTGTGATTAGTTAATTAGCAGTTAATGGACAGTCCTAGTATTCAATCCCAATGCGTATACTTGAGAGTAGACTGTTTTAATAAACTCAGGTTTTACCTAACTCAGAGAAACATACAAAGTTCAAGGAAAAAGTGGAGCAAAGCTATCATCAATTACCAGCTTGAAAATTCAAGCTCAAATCCTATGATTTGGAAGCTCAAACTTCAATTGCATATAGAAAGCCAACTAAAAAACTTCTATTTTAAAATACGACCATGAGAATTTTAAATCCAGGAAATATCAACTGATTTTTCTCATACTTTAAGGTTTTAGAGTTCATAATTAGGCATAAAAATTACACTGTGTAACCCAGAGCTCTGATTTTATCCTAGAAAATGAACACTGTGGTATCATTTACTAGTTTATAGCACTACAAGAAAAAGTCAAAGAACTTTACATGTTAGAGCTTTTGAGGTTAGATCCAAACATTGTGTTCAAATATTATTTTAAATATATTCTGCCAATATAATTTGACATAATAATTATTTTAAATGTAAGGGAAAATATTTCCCAAAAGCCAAATATTCTTATTTAGTCTTTTTGAGGAAATATAAACTGTCACACAAATGATATATTGAAATCAGCTTTTTACCTACATATTCATGTTCTTGCATATGCAGATTATTAAAAAGAAAGACAAATAAAATAATATAGTTCAATACACTTGTACTTCACAGGGCTTCAGAAAACCGAATACAAGTCAAAGAGATAAAACACAAAACATCTTGTCCAACTCATCCCTGACCGTATCCACGTGGCAGTGACAGCAAAATGGACATAAATACATGTAACTGGTGCTGACTCAGTTACCAGAGTCCATGAAAAGCAAGTGAGGCACTAAGAATTTATAGTGCATTTCAATTAAAATTATTTTGGTAAATCATTCATTCATGTATGATACTGGGGATGGAACTCGAACTTGCACTTGTAAACCAGGCGCTGGAACTACTGAGCTAAACCTCCAGTCCAGTAAATCTTATTTTAGTGACCACTTACAAATCCCTTCAGGAGTTTGATCTTATATTTTCACACTGGTTCCAAGTGCCGAATAGAATTTCTAAGAATGACACTGTGTTTCTAATACAAGGAGATGCTAACAGACGCCATGAAATAATTTTGATTAGTGTAATGCAGTGAAAGAATTCTTTAAAACTTTGTTCAGTACTTCAACTTACTAGACAATATAGTTAAGTTTACTACAAAATATTTAATAAGGAAGATAAATGTACATATATTTTGTGCCTTGGAATCCATATATATATATATATATGTGTGTGTGTGTGTGTGTGTGTGTGTGTGTGTATTATGTATTATAAATAAAACATTATATATATATATATATATATATATATATATATATATATATATATATATATAGTAGTTTTCTTTTCCTGAGTTTTATATTAGAGAGGAAACCTACTAATATAATATTACTCACACAAAAGCTATTTAAATGAAAGGAGAAAAATCTTAAATGCTGAAGAAGAAAGAACTGTCAATGTTACTGTCTCCTCTAATACATAAGTCCACATCTTCAGAGTTAACACCTCACACTACAGAGTCCCACTGACTGGGTGACGTATCCTAGTCTGTCTCTAATTTCTCATTGACATCAGTTCCTTCAAACCTAATTCCAAAATCCCCAAAAGGGTAACAGTAATAATGTCATCTGTTTGAAAAAGGTTAGATGAGAAAGCATTTATCATAGCAACTTAGATAAAATGTTTTCTTTATTCTTGCTATTATATTATTTTATGAGAAAGATATTGCATAGTTTGCAAATTTTCTCTTCCCATAAAAGAAAAAAAATGTCCACAAGCCTTTCATACCACAGTCTTGACATTACTTTTTCCATTGCAAAATTACTGTGCCCATATTTCTTGTTATTAAGAATATTAAGACATTTCCTTTTAAAATTTTAAAATACCCAAAACATTTAGCAGTGGAAAATAATTCTTAAAAGATGATGGATCCACCTGCCCAGATGAAGGATCTCTCTCTATTCTTCTACCCATTTTTTATTTTCCTATGTTTTGTCTGCATGATATTGATGTTAATATTCATGAGAACTGCAGTGCAATGATTACAATTCTTTTCTTTCATGAATCTCAGGAATCAAGAGTTTAGCAGAAATAAGTCTATGACCTAGATCTTTCTCACTATTATCTTCTAGAAGACTGTGAAGATTTTTCTTCACAGTAACCTAAAAGGGAGTGTAAAAAATAATAAAAATTAAAATGAATCCTCTAAAAATGATACCCAAATAATTACTGTTCATTACAATAATATACTGTAATGAACAGTATAATATTCACAGTATGTAGTATATCTGAGTATCTAGGCTAGCTGGTACTGAAGAGTGGTCTAGCTTTAAAGAAATAAACATCTAAAACTGTGGGACAATGTAATGTGTAAGTTAGTGTCCAATAACACTGTGGTTGTGTTTCATTTCTTAACAAGAAACAAAAGTAGGGCCAGGGATTTAGCTCAGTGGTTCCAGCACCTGTCTTGCAAGTGCAAGGACCGACGTTTGATCCCTGGAAACCACATATAACAAGGCTGGGCATGGAGACTCACACCCATCAGCAATCAGAACGACATACCACAGGGCCAGGCATGGTGGCTCATGCCTGTAATCCCAGCACTTGGGAGGTGGAACAGAGGCAGAGGCAGGAGGATTGCTGTGGGTTCAAGGCTGAGCTCAGGGACAGCCTAAACCACAAAAGTGAGACCCTGTCTCAAAAAAAAATAAATAAATAAAAAATAAAGCTACAAATCAGGTAGGTAAAACTCTTGAAGACAATGGTGTAGGGGAAGATTTCATGAACAAATCCTCCATAGCACAAGAACTGGTAGAAGAAATCAATAAATGGGATCTCATCCTATTGAGAGGTTTCTGCACAGCAAAAGAAACCACCACTAAAGCGAAAAGACAAGCAACAGTATGGAAAAGAATCTTTACCAGCTGCTTCTCAGACAAAGGGTTACTATCTAGAATATATAAAGGGCTTAAAAAAAATCAATCCATCCAAATTTAAAGACCCAATTCAAAAATGGGCATCTGAAATGAATAGGCACTTTTCAGAGGAAGAAATAAGAGCAGCTAAAAAACATATGAAGAAATACTGAACATCACAAGTCATTTGGGAGATGCAAATGAAAACAACATTAAGATTGCATCTCACTCCACAAAGAATGGCTGATATCTCAGAATTAGCCAGCAGCAAATGTTGGCAAGGCTATGAAGAAGAAACCATTCTCCACTGTTGGTGGGAATGTAGACTCGTACAACCCCTGAGGAGATCAGTTTGGAAATTCCTCCAAAAGCTAGGATTGCAGGTTCCATTTGACCCAGCCATTGCTCTACTAGGTATATACACACAAAAACTAAAAGTTTCATATCACAGTGACATATGTGCACCCATGTTTATAGCAGCTCAGTTTGTGACTGCTAAATCTTGGAAACAACCAAAATGTCCATCGACTAGAGACTGGATAAAAAAAGCTGTGGTTCTTCTACACAATGGAGTATTACTCTGCCATAAAAAATGGTAAGTTTGAATCATTTATACTTAAGTGAACATACCTTGAGGACATCCTGATAAGTGATATAAATAGGTCACATATGTGTAAATATCGTATCTTTTCTCTGGTATGAGAAAATGAAGATGTAAATGAGTTCTAGAATGTATGTTATATATTGTGAAATAGAAAATACTCAAAGTGAAATGGGGTGACAGGGAAAAACAAAGAGATTATAACAAAAAAGAAAGAAAACAAAGTTTATGTATCTAGGATGTGGGAGTAATAGGATGGGTAGGGCTATGGGAAAAAATGAGAACTGAGTTGTGTCATATACTGGTACAAATTCTAATTGTTGAATGCAATCATGATGTGTATATGTAATGTACCAATAAAGATTTCAATTTAAAAAGAAAAAAAAACGGAAAAAACAAAAGAAATTTATCCCAGAATAAACAGCTTACACTGCCATCTCAAGGAAGCCGAGAGCATAGAAAAATTGTATCTGTAAGGTTAAAAACAACAACAAAAAATAATGTGCCCTTTAGCAAGGAGCCATGACAGGATGAGAAAACACACAAACACTGTAGTTACAGAGTTAGGAAGCTTTCCCACCTGGAGAGTCTGGAGAAGTGACGGCAATGAGAATCAGAGGTTTCTAAAACAGCCCTCAAAAGAAAGGCTTTGCCTGCTTCACACCTAGTGGTATTGCAGGTTGTTTTTGTCCTATATACACTGAAGAGAAATGTGTAATAGGAAGTAAGGACCACAGACATCAGGGTATATTCATTCTTCACTGAGTGTAGTTACTATAAATAATAAAACTGTAACAGAGGATGTAACTCAAAAGCCCAGAGAAAATCTTCAACTGCAACAACAAAAACGGCCCCATTAGACTTCTCACACTACACTGAGCTGTGAAAATATTTCTGGCTTTTATGTGCATTACTAAGAACTGACAGCCTGTCCAGTGCTGTAGTTTCAGCAATATTGAGATTTTAGCTACCTCTAAATTCATATTACACCAGTCAATCAACTGCTGGCTTTAGGCAAGAAAAGAAGATAAAACTAATGGCTTTCATTTAAAGCTGGGTTTCTCACCTGTTCCTACACATGAAATACTAGATAAATGTACTTGGGTACATGATTACATCTCATCTAAGCATATAGATGGAGTATTAATAAATAAAGCTAAAGATTCTTCTATAGTTTGCATGCCATTAAATTTTTTCTGATAACTTCCAGACTCAAGTACATAAAAAGTTATTTGTGCCTTTGGAAAGTAACATTTCATTACTAATGGAACATGTCATAAAATGTTAGTTTTCTTACATAGGTCTTTGAATACCAATTTCACATGATTCTTCCACTAAAATGTAATAGGAAATTCACTTGGTCATATTTTTCTGGCTCCTCATAAATTATTACCAGGGAAAAAACTAAGTAACTCACTCTTTCAGGAGGTTAAGGAATCAGCAGAGGTATCTTACATACAAATATTAAATTCAATATCCAAATCATGTGCTTCCAAGAATGTGTGATTTACTGTAAAAGAAAATAAAGGCAAATAGAAGTGAAATGTAATAGTAGAAGCAAGTTATGCATGCCAATAATATACTTAGGCCCATTTTCCAAAATAAGACCTCATAAAATTACTGAAAATAAGGATTTTATTTGGAATGTATTTACAGCATCCTAACTTCCATATTTTAAACTACAATACACTCAAGAAATATTCACTTTAAGATTCCACTAAATATCATGGAGCACATGAGGTTTACTATTATTTTAAGCTAAATGGAAAAAGAAAAACTTTGCAAAAAATGTTTACAAGAGCCAGGGATTTAGCTCAATGGTTCCAGCACCTGCCTTACAAGTGCAAGGTCCTGAGTTTGATTCTCGGTAACCACATACAGCAATGCCAGGGGTGATGACTCACACTCACCAGCAATCAGTAACACACACCACAATGCTGGGTGTGGTGGCTCATGTGTGTAATCTCAGCCCTTGGGAGGCAGAGGCACGAGGATTGCTGAGTTCGAGGCTCAGTTCAGGACCAGCCTGAACTGCAAAGTGAAACCCTACCTCAAAAAAGCTAAAAAAAATAAAAAGTACACAATTTGAAAATGGCAATGAAAACAGACTCAAAGTAAAATATGAAATGTTTAATTACAGAAGTACTTTTGTATTTATATTTATACACACACATACATACATATATAGTGTCTGCCAAAAAAATGTGTATGCCTTTCAAGGAAAAGAAAATTTTATTTGAATATTTTAATAATGAAATTATCATGATCTTACGAGATTGGTTCCAGTTATCTTTGGTCTCTACAATTAGAAAGTGCTCAAATTGGTGGCCATTAGCTTCCAGATATTGACTATTGTAGCAAGTTGAACCTGAGTAACTTTGGTCATTGAGATTGCTGAACATGCATTGAACGGCAAGCAGTGGAATGGATTTTCAGTGACATTAGACAACCTCTAGGGTTTCCCATAAGAGGGTAACACTATCTCTCAGAAAAATTTCTTGTACTGTCCCTTTCCGGATGTGCATATGCGCTTTTATATATATATATATATATATATATATATATATATATATATATATATATATATATATGTGTGTGTGTGTGCGTGTGTGTGTGTGTGTGTGTGCGCGTGTGTGTGTGTGTGTGTGTACATATAGTCTGTAATTCTTTTCTGTCTTTTCATTTTTTGACCTCCATTAATACACTGAAGTCTAACAAAGAATGCAAACAGCATCTAATGGAAAAAAAGTATCATTCAGAAATCATGATAGTATATCAAAAAATAAATCAACTCTAAAGTTGTTTAAGTGCAAACATATTTGGGAAGTCAAGAAGTAACTAAAACTTGACTGTGGTATATGGAATTCTCTGCATTCCCATTATGCCTTGAAGTAAGAAGGTACCTTGTGAGGGACACGACAATAAATAGTGTGAAACAAAAAACTCAAAATTACATTCAAAGACCTGTGCAGAAAATTATTAATACATTTAAACTTAATAATAGCTTGAAATTTCCATCATTTTTTTTCTCTTTTGAAATCACAGATAGCAGAATTTCTTGATCCCATAAAAGTAATAATACTTGAATTGGGAGATTTAATAATTTCATTCATTTTAAAAATTTAAATCATTCTGTAAATTCAACTTTTAGGTGTGGGGTGATATTTTAAATTTAGTTTTGTTTTCATACTATAGAAATGAAAGTTTTTTAAATGAAAACTCTGCAATCCCTCAAGCAATATCACTATATACTTTCTGCCTATAACAGTACTTTATGTTTCCTAAGCTAATAAGATACAAAATGTGTAGAGAAAAATGACTAAGCCATATCTATATATTTTGTTCTTCACATTATTCAGATGTAATTTTCTCAAACCATTTGGAAAGAAAATTTCCTCTGACAAGATATGCTTACAAAATGAAGCGATACTTTTTTCACTCTGTAACATTTCTATATTAATAACTAAAAGAGAACATAAAAACAAAAGAGAATTTAGAAGATAGTATGTTTAGCAGGATGGAGTAGAATCTAAGTGAGGTATAAAATGACCCACCTATTTTATCCAAAGCATCCAATCATTATCCCATTGAGACTAGCTGTCATTGTGATGGAGAAGAAAGAAGAAAAACCTGCCAGTGAGTTAAACTCTATAAGGTCTCACTCAGCCATCACCTTATCTCCTCCCACTCAGATATCTTACTCACACCTGTATACGTTAAGAGATTCTCACCACCACAATTCAAAGATTTCCATTTTATTATCTTTCTTTGGAACCATCTATTCACACCTATACTTCAGTGAGGGTGAGAATGAGGTATCTTCACAGACTCAATGTCTAGTTGTTGATTTTCTAATTATTAGATTTGTCTCAGAGCTCAAGTCAAATCAGTTTGTTCCTCTTTGCATAAAAGTCCTCTCCGCTCCTATTTTTTTCCAATATTGATGATTGAACCTGGGGCTTTCATACAGAGTTATATCCCCAGGCCTCTTTTTAATTTTTTTTTTTTTTAATTTTTAGACAAGCCATAGTAAGTAACCATGTTGCCCAAGTTGAATTTATTTTTTTTAAATTTAAATCTTTTGGTACACTATAGATACATATCATCATTGCATTCAACATTGAGTTTGTACTAGAATATGACACGACTTGATTCTCATTTTTCCCCTACCCCCACCCACACTACAACCCTCCAACCCCTATATACATAAGCTTTGTTTCCTTTTTTTAAAATTACTATCTCATTATTTTTCCCTCATTATTTATCCCTAAACCCTTTTCCTTTTAAATATTTTCTATTTCACAATATCAATTACTAGAACTCATTTACATCTTCACATTCTCATAGCAGAGTAAAGATACGACATTTACACATCTGTGATCTATTTATTTCACTTATGAGGATGTCCTTAAGGTACTTCCATTTGAGTATGAATGACTCAATCTTATCATTTTTAATTACAGAATAATATTCCATTCTATAAAAGAACCACATCATCTTTATCCTGTCTCCAGTTGATGGACATTTTGGTTGTTTCCAAGATTTAGCTATCACAAACTGAGCTGCTATATACAAAAGAATTGAAAGATTCCTATCACAGTGACATATATGCACAAGTTGAATTTAAACTTGTAATCATCCTACTTCAGCTTCCAAGAGCACAAGAATCATAGGCCTATACCACGAGAGCCAGCTAAAATTCTCCTCAAGTAACCCAAAGCCTGAATGCAATCTCCCCCAATCTCAGGGCCACTGACTCACTCTGAGCCACAAACAAGACAGAATGAAATGTTACACATCAAGAAGGAGAATGTGAATCAAAGTCTGGCATTAGCCTCGTTCTGCAAATTCTCTCTCTACTCTCCTTCTCTAAGCACTTTTTCAAACCCTGCCATAGCTATATCCTCATCAGGAACCTCGTCCAAACAGGTTCTCTCAAAGAAACTTCCATTCATCCTCATCCTGTCTTTTCCCAAATCCAAAGCCTGGCCTGTTGGACATCAAGCTACATGTCATGCTAATCAATATTGATCAAGATATGGTGCTCATTTGAAAATTAACAGAAATATTTCCTAAAACAATATCATATAGTCCTAAAATAATTCATACAGCAAAACTCTGTCACTCACAGGGTGCTGTGATAAAAAACAAGTACTTGAGAGTATTTCGTGACACAAAATTGTCTCCCATGTAACTTCTTATTTTTACAATCACCTAGCATGTAGAGAGTAATTGAATCCCCCTTTTAGGGTGAAGAATATCACTTCAACAGTTACTAACTTATATAAAACTCACAGAGAAAGTATATCTGGAAGCTCAGTAAATGGTTGTCAAATTGAAAGAGTTTATTCAAACAGATCAGTAGGCCTGCCTCTCCAGAGTTTCGGCTTCCATGGGTCTGGACACAGCCAAGTGATTTGCATCTCACATGCAATTCCTGACCATGCAGAGAGAGCTCATCAAGAAAGCAGAATGCGAGAACTATAACCTAAATATAACACCAGACCAAGCTGTCACTGCTTCCTTAAGCCTGTGTGGCACCTTATCTAACATTTTTGTGGGGGATAGGTACACTGTCCAATAAAGTGAAGGGAAATAGTAACCAAATTGTGATAACACCTTTGAAATAGCCTAGAGTTAATAAATGATTAACCAAGTACTATCTGCTTTGTTTACAGTGTTGTTCCAGATATATTACTTTAGAGAATGTCTTTATTCTGCTAAAGTTCCATTATACAAGGCAAGCCATTCCAAGGATAATGAACATTTGATTATAAATCAGAGAAAATGTTACCATCACAGAAGCAACTACTACAAAATATACAGATTTGATTTCCTCAATATCAAACCCATAATAACGTAAGGAATTTTTTAAAAACTTTCACCAAAAAAAAAAGAGGTAATTTGACAAATGGATAGGTTTTGTGTTTTTAGCTTATAGAATACTGTAGGAAAATATGCTTATTATTAACTTCCACTCAATTTTAACTAGGTAAAAAAATTACATCTAGAACCCTGGTACTCCTAGGAATGTCTCAGAAAAGTAAGGCAGAGACATAAATGTTTCTGAATTCTTTAAACAGTTACTTTAAATGTGAGGTTATGGCAGGAACACCTGGAGGGGCTGGACAGGTTACTGGGCAGTCCTTCCCTGTTTCTGACTCAGCAGAATTTGCACTTCTAATAACCTCCCAAATGATGCTAATATTGCTGGTCAAGAAAAAATATTTTGAGAACACTGTCATATGCTTAAAGATCTTTTATAGAAGCAGATAATATTGAAAAGAAAGGGACTATGTTTCACTCCCCTTGTAGCCAGGTAAACCTATGTGAAGCCATTAACAGACTACAGGTGAAAGGATGCTATGTGATTCCCAAGACCAGGTCATAAAAATGCCATTAACCTGTTCCTTGTTCCATCAGCACACTACTGAACACAACCATGCTCTGAGCAAATCTAAGCACGCAATGAAAGGGCCTCTCAGGACACTGACTCTCAATGCAAGATGAACTTCGAGCCAACAGTCAGAATGAATCTATTACATGACTTACACTCCAAGTGGATTAGCCACCTCCAAACTAATCCACACCAGCAGAAGCCCATCAGTTCTGCCCAGAGCTGCTCAAATTGAAGACTATGAGCAATGCCCATAATGGTTCTTTTAAACCACTAAGTGAAAAACTTTTCCTATGTAGCAGCAAATAAGTGAGACAAATTTCGAGTAATGTGCCACTTTACAACCAAGAAGTACTGAAGACAAAGAAATGTAAGTAGGAATTTGTTTTCTAATACCTATTTCTCATGTGTAGTGAGTTCTTCTAACTCAAAATGATATATTATCAACTAATTGGGAAATTCTATGCTGAAATACTACTTATAGAAATAACCAAAATTTAAATGATCTACAGTTGGGCTGAGGGTTAGCCATAAATACATGAAAAACATAATCAAGCAATTTAATTTGCAAGCAAACATCAATGTAAGTTATTAAAAAATATAATCTGTATAAATTTGAGTCACATATGCACACAAGCACACATACACATGCCAAGGTATAGGATCTTGGCATCCTATCTTCATGCCAAGTATAGGATCTGTGTCAATTTAAATACTGCCATAATTATGGCAGACATTAGTGAATATGTACAATTAATAACTCCGAGACTTACTAGGATAGTTACAGTCAAGTTATCTTTGGTCAACATCTATTTCAAACCTAATGCAATAGGAAAGTCTGGTCAATAATTTTTTCATGGGGCCGGGGAGGTAGCTCAGTGGTTCCAGTGCCTGTCTTGCAAGTGCAAGGGCCCGAGTTCGATTCCCTGGTAACCACATACAATACTGGGTGTGGAGACTCACCCCAGCAGCAACCAGTACCACATATCACAGTGCCAGATGTGGTGGCTCACGCCTGTAATCCCATCACTCGGGAGGCCAGAGGCAGGAGGATTGCTGTGATGTGAGTTCAAGGCTGAGCTTGGGGCCCGCCTGAATCACAAAGCGACACCCTGTCTCAAAAAAAACCTAAAAAAAAAAATAATAATAATAATAATTTTTTCATTTACCCTTTCCTTGAAAAGTGTAATAAAATGGAGATTTCAACTTTTTTAAACCTACCTAGTGCTTTTTTCCTAACTAAAATTATTCTTACATCAATGGAAATTAAAATGTTCATCCTATGGTTACAAACCCTACTAAAAATGTTTTCAATTTTCCTATTTTATTTCCCCTAAAATAGTATTTGCTTTACCTGAGAAAAAGCGCTTCCTAATCAGAATCCTAAGTTGTTATCCAAAACTTACACCAACAATTATTATCAAATATAGTATTTGAGCAGTTATTAGGTCCCAAACATTTGAGAACAGCTGGCCTGTCACTGTGACACTGCAGTGGGAACAGGGAAGTCCCTGAGCTAATGAAGTCTGGAACATACAAAAGCATCTGAAGACTCACGGGCAGATCAAACAATACAAAATCAACCACTGTCTCATAGACCTAAGACAGAACATAATTTAACACTCTATGTAATAACTTATATTTTTTAAATTCAAGTCTTTATTGGTACATTATGAATACACATCATCATTGCATCCAACATAAAGAGTTTGTACCACAATATGACACAACTTGCCTCTCATTTTCCCCCTTCCCCCACCTACTCTGCAACCCCTCAACCCCTATGTACATAAGCTTCTTCCTTTTTTTATTACTATCACATTTTTCTCAATATTTACTCCTACATCCTCTTTCCTTATAAATATTTTCTATTTCACAATATCAACTATATACACGAGAATTCATTTACAACTTCATTTTCTCATAGCACAGAAAAGATACGATATTTACATATCTGTGACCTATTTATTTGACTTATGTAGATGTTCTGAAGGTATAGCGATTTGAATATGAATGTCTCAATCTTATCATTTTTAATGATAGAATAATACTCCAATCTGTAAAAGAATCATGTCTTCTTTATTCAGTCTCCTGTTGATGGACATTTTGGTTGTTTCCAAAATTTAGCAGTCACAAACGGGGGTGCTATAAACATGGGTTCACATATGTCGCTGTGATATGAATCATTTAATTCTTTTGTGTATATACCTAGCAGAACAATGGCCAAGTCAAATGGGATGTCCAATCCAAGCTTTTTGAAGAATCTCCACACTAATATCAACAGAAGCTATAAGAGTCTACACTCTCATCAACAGTGGAGAAGGCTCCCTTTTTCTCCACAGCCTCACCAACTTTTGTTGCTAGCTAATTCTAAGATAGCAGCCATTTTTTGTGGAGTGAGAGTGTTGTTTTCATGTGCATCTCTTAAATGACCAGTGACGCTGAGCATTTTCTCATATACTTCTTATCTGCTCTTACTTCTTCCTCTAAAAAGTATCTGTTCATTTCAGATGCCCATTTCTGAACTTGGTCTTTAAATTTGGGTGGGCTGATATTTTTAAGCTCTTTATATATTCTAGATAGTAGCTCTTTGTTTGAGAAACAGCTGGTAAAGATTCTTTCCCATATTGTTGGCTGCAATAAGACATGGTGGGAGGTATTACGATCCACAAACTGAAACTACAGTATAAAGCCACTGTGATTTAAAAAACAAAACAAAACAAAACAAAAAACTGCATGATACTGTCAAAGTAACAGGCCTGAGGATCAGTGGAGTAGATCCAGAAACAATTCCAGATATACTAAGCCATCTCCTCTTTGACAAAGTAGCCAGAAATCCTCAATGGAGGAAAGACAGCCTCTTTAACAAATGGTGCTGGAAAAACTGGGCTTTAACTTTCCAAAGACTAAAGTTAGACCTATCTCTTTCACCATGTACCAAGCTAAAATCAAAGTGGATTAGAGACCTAAATATTAAAACAGACACATTAAACCTGCTGCAAAACAGGTTAGGTAAAACTCTTGAAGACATTGGCTTAGGGAAAGACTTCATGAACAAAACCTCCAGAGCACAAGAATTGGCAGATGAAATCAACAAATGCAATCTCATCCTATTAAAAAGCTTCTTCACAGCAAAGGAAACCATCAAGAGTGAAAAGGCAGCCAACAATATGGGAAAGAATCTAAGTATAATCTTAACCTTCAACATTAGCAGAATTGTAATAATGTCTGTTGAGACTAGGATGAGCTGTAATTGATTTTTTTCTAAACAGTCCTAAGTATACAGACTTAAATTCTTAAGATTCGTAACTATGAGGGCTACAAAACAGGAGGTGAAATGTGAACTGTGGTGAAACATTATGTAATTAATGAATGTACACTTTTTGAGATTCATATTAAGTACTACAGAATATAAAATTAAGTGAGATTCATTTACTGATCCTTAAAGTTGAAAAATTTGATCAAGCTAAGAAACAGTAAAGAGACAATGAAATAAGCCAGTTCTTCATATGACAGATTCCCCTTCCATAGGGGCATTAAAATCTGAACCATCAATAAGGGTTCAATTTTACTTAGAAACATGTCATTATCTAACTTCAAACAGTAATAGCATCTTTCTTCAGAAAGCAAAGATAAGTGTGTGCAGACTGTATGTATCTGCATGTACATGTATATACATGTTTAATTACATATATAAATAAATGTCTTTCATCATCAAAACAGTAACTCTTCAATAATGTTCACATAGTACTAAGAATCTTGAACCAAATTCACTGTCAAATTATAAGAACGATGAGAATCAGAGACATAAGTTTAGTTAAAGGAAATGACTCTCATGAGATTGTGAGAAAAGAATCACTCTTTTAAAGGTGGATGCAATCTTAGCTATGTTTTTAGCTAACAAGATGCAATTTGGTGTCTTGTTGACTAAATTCAGATCCCGAACCCATGTTAATTAAGCCAGAATGTTTAAATTGGAAAAGAGGGAGTTATAGGAGAGAGGGAGAGAGGGAGGGAGGGAGGGAGAGAGGAAAGAGGTGGGGTGAAGGAGGAAAAATTCCAGGGAAGTCCAGAGCTAGGGATGGAGAAAAGGAAAGGGAAGGGAAAGGAGAAAGAGAGGAAAAGGAAAGGAAAGGCCAGGAGGAGAGGAAAGGAAGGGAGGCACAGAGAAAGGAAGAGAGACCATGAATTCTCCAGTTACAAGAAGTCCCTGCTTTCCTGATCACTCTTGTCCCTCATAAGGCATCTCCAGGTCATTTTAGAGATGAAAAACTAAAGTCTGAAAAGACAGTTTGTTGTCCAAGGCAGACACATACAGTGTTATTATTATATAAGTGAAATACTGTAAAATGCTAACATATAATGGATGTTTTAAGTAATATTTTATTTATACTGTAATACCTATTTCCAGTCCAAAGTGCACATAACTGAAATTTTGATAAACACCCTGCATAACTTCTGATAATCTAATTTGTTAGACTTTTAAAATCAATTCACATGAATCATTTCTAAATTTATTAAACACGCTTTAAAACTTCTTTACTTCTTCATATAAATGCATCCTCTTCCTGTTCATCACAAAATGGATAGTTAAGACATGTACACAAAATGGATACACACAGTGAGAATTTCCCAAGACAGAAAGACAGGATATACAAATAACCAGAGGCTCATTACTTACCTAGTTTCTACAGTTTTTTTTTAAATGTTGTGCTATATTTGAAAAATTTGAAAAGCTACTTTATTTCTAACAGAAAACAAGGAAGCTAAAATACATACTGCAAGCAAAAACAGCTTATTTTTTATCATATAAATACTGGGAAAATGGCTTTCCTCTTTAATCCTTTTTAGATATTCAAGAACAGCCATAAAAATCAAAGGAATTATAAGTTAGTATTATTGCAAATCAGTATGACTTCTGAATAAGGAAGTTTTTAATAAAAACAAACAACTTTAGTATAATAGGGATCAGTGCAGATAATCTTTCATTACCTGAGGTACTTAGAATATTCATAAGGCAGCAAATGTAACACTTCTGTTTTCATACTTGTTTATCTAAACCGTAATGTCAGACTGGCTGTCAGCAGAAGAGATCCTCAGACATTAATGCTCTTCATACCACATTATCATTTGAAACAAAAACGAGCACACTAAAGTCTTAAGAGCTTTGTACATCAAATGTCAGGACGGCTTTGCAATGACTTCCTACAACAGACAATAAAGCATGAAGGTAATATTTCCTAAAAGAGAAGAGCATATGGAAGAGAGCCTACAAAGAAAACTGTATCTGTTCTCCTATTTTGTAGTATTTAGAAAAACAACAACATAGAAACAACAAAAACACAAACTGGCAATAACCTAAGCTTATGAGAATCTCAGAGCAGTAATATGTTTCCTACATACCTCTGACCTAAGTGACCCAATTTACAAGATGTCTCTGCCTTATACCTCATTCCTACAAAAATGGAAACCATCCAGGAAATCCTTTCATTCATGTTTTCCATTTGCCCTGAGTAAATCTGTAAAATGTTTCATTCATTCATTCATTTCAAAAACTGTGAGTTTCTTTTATGTGGGAAATGAATCAATGTACTTTCCTATATGGCTGACATTTCTTTGTACCAAGAAACCACTCTACAGTGATTAGCACCTTCCAAGACAATTTTATCACCTTAGGGAAGAAAGACGGCCTAAGAACTGTGGCAATAATGTTTTGCCTATGTATCTGAAATTATTCCAGCATTTTTATCACTTTAGATATGTTTATTTAAATGACAGTCAATAGTAAATCTTGAACTAGAAATCAGAAGACCTGCTTAAATTCTTTTGTGTTTCTTATCAGTTTTGTTTTGTGCTGTTGTTTTGTTTCACTATTGGAACTAAAGACCGTACAAATGTCAGAGAAAAGAATCTACCAACAAGCTACCACCCTATCTCTTTTGAAAATTTTATTTTGAGACAAGGTCAGTTGTTCACACTGGCTTTTAATTTTCTATCCTCCTGCCTCAGATTCTCAAGTAACTAGGACTATGGGGATGCACTACTGCACCCTCTTCACTGATTTTACATGAAACATGTCATTTGTATTAGTATACTTGCAATATATAATGAATACATTCCTCATGGGGAGTTAGTACATGTACATGACACATCTTAATTCTTTTTCACTCCTTACTCTCCATTACTTCCCCTCTCCCTTCATCTCTTGGACTGCTTTCTTTTTTGCAAATGATTTTTTTTCCTATTATCTATCATTTATTTCGGTCAATTATTTACATTTTGGGTTTCTCACTTAAGAGAAACCATAGGATATTTAAGTTTCAGGGCCGGATTTAATTCACTTATGATTTCAAGGTACATGAATTTTCTTACAAATGACACAAGGTCATCTTTCTTTATGCAGAGTAATATTCCACTGGGTGTGAATACCAAATTTTCTTTATTCAGTCATCTATTGATGGGCATATAATTCACTTCCAAGATGTAGCTAACATGCATTTTGCTACTATAAACATGGGTATTGATGTATCACTGTAATATGACATCTCACCATTGAGGTAGGAGATCTAAAAAGGGAATGGCTGGGTTGAATAAAATTTCTAACTTTAGTTTTTAAAAGAATCTCCATTCTGGTTTCCATACTAGTAGTTCTAATTTTGATTTCCAACAATAACATAAAAAGGTTCCTTTTATCTCCCCACAGACTTGCCAATATTACTACTTGGTTTGTTCATGACATGTTATTTTAATATTGTTTACTCATTTGAAAAACTGGGACAAAAACTGTCCTAACACGAATACATCAGAAATGGAACAAGTTAACACATGAATTTTTCCGTTTGTTTGTTTGTTTGTTTTGGTTTTTTTTTTTTTTTTGGTTGTTGTTGTTGTTTTTGAGACACAGTCTCGCTTTTGTACTTCAGGCTAGTCCTGAGCTCAGTCTTAAACTCACAGAAACCCTGCCTGTGCCTCCAGAGTTCTGGGATTACAGGCATGAGCCACCACACCCAGCACTCTGATATGTGGTTCTGATTGCTGGTGGGCATGAGTCACCACACCCAACACTCTTGTATGTGGTTACCAGGATCAAACCCAGGCCCTTACACTTGCAAGGCAGGTTGCTGAACCACTGAGCTAAATCTCTGGTCCACACATGAAAAACTTTTGTAAACTTAAAAGTCTTTTCTTTAGATATCTGGCCAAACAGACTACTACTTGCCCATTCCTCAACTATGCTCTCTTATCTTCTTGATAATAATTGTGCTCTTGTGGCAATGCCCCCACTCTAGAGGATGAATAATGAATGACTTAAGCCAGTCATCAGAATCTCACTCACCAATGCCTAAACTTAGTTTAGGGATCTGGCTAGAAAACTGTATTTTGACAGTAGAAACAGAGCTCTGTGTACTGACACATATTCTGGGAGAGATTTTACTCCATAAAAATAAAGATGGCCAAAATTTAAAAGAAAAATCTCCCACCACCTACACCTTTTTCCTTTCTTCTCAGGACACCGTCAAATAAAGATGTGATACCTGACACCTGGCGCCCAGGGACTAGGATGAGTTTAATCTGAGAACAAAAGGAAATATTTTCTTGAGGCTTCAAAAGAAAGGTGGTTTCACAGTCCTTTTTCCTGACACATAATATCACTCACAAGCAAATTACAAGAAGAGAAGTACATTAGGCTCTCAGGCCAGGACACCGAGAAGTCTAAAAATACAGGACTAATGTATGGCTTGAGTCTGTTTGCTGCATGGTGACTCAGCAGATAGGCACACAAGCCCAGGTCCAGCAGGGGCAGTGTGGGAGCCATAGAAAGTGGGAGCCACACACCTTTCACTTACAAGCAGTACCTAAGTTACTCAAAGGAAGGTAAGATAGTCTCAACAGATTGCAGCTAATCATTAAATAAAATACATTCAAAATATAAAATCTTTGTAGACTTTCGACAGAGTTATAAAAGTAACTGGAATGTTTTTGATATATTTACTTTTATTTTAAAAAGCTGCAATGAAGGATAATCACCCATTTCACTGTATGTCAGTAATCGTGAATGACAATCCATTCACTTACTTCAGCCTGAGTCCATTCAAGGAAGGAGATCTCATTAATTGTTAATTATCCAGAGATGACTCTCTTCACTTCACTTACAAATTCATGCACAGAGGCCCAGTGAGTTTAAAATTCATTTGAAATCAGTAGCTCCTTCACATGGAATTAATCAGATAAAGTTATTACAAATATAACTCTGGCACTATCTTCACATGATAGTGATACATGATTAAATAATCGTTTTGATTTTATATAAGATATTATGGTCACTTCAGGAACACTTAACAATCATTAAAATTAAATCTAAATAAAATTAAAGTGTAAGATATCAACATAAAGCGAGAAGAAAAACAATAACCTCAACTGATGTGATAACAGGGAACATACACTTTGTATCCATGTGTTTGAACGTTATAACTTCTAATATTTAAGCCTTTCTTTCTAAACTTTTTTTTAATTGAAATCTTTATTGGTACATTATATATACACATAATGATTGCACTCCACAATGGGGATTTGTACCAGTATAAGACACAACTTAATTCTCACTTTTTCCCATAGCCAAAAGGAAGGCAGGGAGAGAAGAAGGCAGGCAGGAGATCACACACACACGCACACACACACACACACACACACACACACAAACACACACACACACAAACACACACACACACACACACATACACACACAGAGTATAATGCCTAGATACATGAAATAGCCATGACTTATCCATAATGTATTTCCATGACACTTAAAGTTGACCCTCTCTACAATCTTAATCTGTAATTTAATACTAGTCACCCTTCACAAACCCTTAGTATGTGCCCCCACACACCAAAGACAAAGATAAGTGTGATCTGATGAGGAAAAAATAAAAAATTTATAAAAATTGATGAGGGTCTCCTGCTCCTCCCTTGGATTTGTTACTCCAAAATTTAGCTAAAGTGACTCAACTAAAAAAAAGAGGTATGATTTAAAAAACAAAACAAAACAAAAAAAAAACCTACAGTGAAGGTTTAAGCTTTAAAAAAAAAGAAAACTATTACAGGGCTGGGGATTTAGCTTAGTGGTTCTGGCACCACCTTACAAGTGCAAGGTTCCTAGTTCGATTCCCAGTAACCACATACAACAATGCTGGATGAGGAGACTCATGCCTACCAGCAATCAGTACCACATACCACAGTGTTGAGCATGGTGGCTCACACCTGTAATCCCAGCACTCAGGAGGCAGAGACAGGAGGATTGCTGTGAATTCAAGACTCACCTGGGCTGCATAGTGAGCTCAGGGCCAGCCTGAACTACAAAGTGAGACCCTGTCTCAAAAAAAAAAAACAAAAAACAAAAAACAAACCTATTACAGCAAAAAATATTGCCATTAATTTCCCTCAATATATTTCCCCTTGCTTCAAACACATGTATGTCATCACTCCTACCGCCTTCTGAAGCAGTCCTGGAAGTTCTTTGTGAGGGACTTTAATAACTGTCTCATGGCTACCTTGATCTTTCAATCAGTGAAGGGTTTACTTTGCATGGTCATTTTGACTTTAAGGAAGAACCAGTGGGTAAGGTAGTTGAGGACACCCAAGAATGTGTTTTCAGGCTTGTCTTTCCATTGGATGGAACTCAGCAGCATACCCTGCAAATACACTCACCGAGGAGGACATCCAGATCTGTTTCAATCACAAGAATGATGCAAAAGTGTGTTCAAAGGAAGGAAGATTATTTTGAAGGTTAATGATAATGTGTTTTTTCTCTAATACATTATTTAAATTTAAATATTCACCACATATTTTGAACACATCTTGTAAATAATAGGTATTTTTTAATGCAGATATAATGGTTTCTCCAACGATTTCAGTTTAGTATTTGTTAATATCAAAACATATGCATGTAATATAGAAAACTGGAATTACTGCAAAGTAAAAGCTACAGTAAAGGATTTCCTAATTTGTAACACAAAGCCACTACTATCCTTAATATTCAATTCAATTATTTTGGTGTCTTAATATTTTAAAATCCTAATGTGGTAGAAAAAAAAAAATCAAAGGTGTTTATGGAAAAAAAAGAGCATTTCTTCTAACTGTACATTACTGTCTTTTCCAATCTACCTCAAATCTTTGCTATATGAAACCTGTGTGATATTAAATTTATCAAACTTTAATGGCCATTTGAATTTCAACTTTTTGAAAAGATAAGTGTCATGAAGGAAGATCTAGTGTGAAATCGCTAAATAAATGGTGGCTTACATACCAGAAAGAGCCTAAAATATTTTTAAATTAATCTTATATACAGAATTCATAAGAATGTCTATCTAGGGAAATGAGGAAATAGGAATAAATTTATAATCTATTGTATCACATTGATATAACGATCAAGCTTATTCAGTGTTCTGTATTCTTCCCAAAATCTTCTCTGCATGTGTATTATACTATACCAAGAAATCTGACTTGAAAGTAAATAAACAGAATTTATTGTGCTGTTTATGAAAAACATTATTTAGACAAGATAAAAACTGAACTACATGCTGAAATAATGACAGATTTAAGGAAAACAAACAAAATGAGATGATGTTTAATGTGATAATATTAATCTAAAAACTAACCATTTTCTTGCTTTAAGCCAAGTATTCAAAATTAAGAGAGATAATGTACTTTACAATATATTTTTGAAGTTGCACGTTGTGTGAAATAACAGTATGTACCATGTGCTTTCTTTTCCTCTTGGGCCTCATCATTTACCCTCCCTAAGGCATGGGTGATAAACAAGAAGTAAGTTTTACCAGCTGGCACATTTCAAGGGTAACATATTGTGAAAAAGTGAAATCAAATTTTCTTGAGCTAAAAGACAGAATAAAAATCATTCTTACTGTTCTGAAGCCTTTCTACTATATCGTTATAAAAATACATTACTCCAGGAATAACATTTTATGCTACATTATTCCTAGGTTGAGACCAAATTCTTGAAAACTGCTTCACAGAAGTTTCAATGCAAATATTTCAACTATGATTTAAAAAATACATGCCCTTAACGTGCACTTGTGTGAACTATTGTTTCCATGTTTTATGACAGTAAAGCATACCTAGTATTTACTAAGAATACAATTTTAAAACACTGAAGTTTCCTATTTGCCTACAATGATTGGATAGAACCGAACAATTATGTGGAAAGGAAGTTTATAAACACTATTCTGGACTTGGAGAGAAGAGTTAACAACATATCTCAGGGTGGAGTTAGGGTGCCTCCACACTGACTATGCATACAGAGAAACATGCACAAAGAACAAGAAACTGGCCAAAAGACAAAGAAATTTTGTTAGATGATTTAAAAATATTTATTCTGAACATCTCAAAACCTTCCAATGTGGTGATTATGGAGGATAACAGGCCAGACAAGGATTCACTTCTAGCTCTATCAATTATTAGTTCTGTGAGTTCTAAGACCTTTCAGTTCTCTGGGCCTTTTGTTAAAATAATAGCAACATCATGTTCACCAAAATCAATAATGTTTATATTGGCCTTTTTATGTGTGGCATTGAGGACTGAACTCAGAACCTTTATACTAGGCTATATCCCAAGATCTTTTTGTTTAGTTTTTGAGTCAAGGTCTCAATAAGTTACCAAGGCTGGTCTTGAATTTGAGATCTCTTGTTTTAACCTCCTAAGTAGCTGCAATTATAGGAATGTGCCACCATTTCCAGCTTATGCTGGCTTTCATTAATATAAAAAAATACAACTGGGGCCAGGGATTTAGCTCAGTGGATCCAGTGCCTATCTTGCAAGCACAAGGGCTCTGGTTCTATCCCTCATAACCACACACAATACTGGGCATGGAGACTCACCCCAGCAGCAATCAGTACCACATACCATAGTGCCGGCCATGGTGGCTCACGCCTATAATCCTAGCACAGGGGAGGCAGAGGAAGGAGAAGTGCTGTGAGTTTGAGGCTGAGCGCAGGGTTAGCCTGAACTACAAAGTGAAACTCCGTCTTAAAAAAAAAAAAAAAAACTACACAGAGTTCTAATCACTTCTTTGGGGAGATGGCATAGTTTATTGAACTATTTTGAATATCTATTCTAAAATTTAACCTAAGGAGAAAGATCTTTCAGCATGCTCAGAACCTGCTCTTGGGATAAGTCACACAGGAATTCTTTAAAAGACAGACCTGAGACTTTCAAGGGAATTTTAAGAAATATTTCACCCTTACATTGTTTCTCATCACAATATCCCAATTTCCCTTTTTCTCTACATTCCTTTACACACCCTTCTCTTCCTGGAGGTAACGTACAAGGCCAAGGGTAGCAGCTCCTGTATGAGGTCTTCACTCTGGACACTGAACTGCGCCCTTTCCAGAGCCAAGGCTGAAGCTAAGCCCATCACAGGCACACACTCCATCCTAACACCCTTGATGTGAGGAACACACTGAACACTGAGGAAGTTCCTGAATTTTACACATTATCATCTCCAATCTTCACAGCAATCCCATTGAGGAAATATAATTACTATCATACACATGACAGAAAGTAAGCTTCTAAGAAGAAAGGAAACCCCCAGCACTCAACCTGCTCATCCACTGCCTTGTTACCTTTATGCATTTGATGTCTCCTCATTCACTACTAGAGCAATCTCCATGGCCACAGATACAGATACATACTCATTGCTGGGACTAAAAATGACCTTGTATCTGAAGATCACTGATTAGCTAGCTGGTAAGGAAGTCAGATACTGCAGGCTGGGGATGTAGGTCAGTATCAAGAGTGCTTGTCTAGCACGAGTTCCACGGCACAAGAAAACCACACAACAAACAAAAAAATCAACAAAAAAAGATCACATATGATCTGAGAAATGCTTCCCTCTCCTGCCTCTGTCCAGGCCTCCCCCTTCTTGCAGCACACACACACACACACACACACACACACACACACACACACACACACACACACAGTTGTGCTAAGGTTAGCACTCAAGCCCTGAGCTCTTTAACATCCCAATTGGTATGTGTAAAGGGTATATTCTACAAACTGTGCTTAATCTCTGTGTCTGTCCGCATCTTCACACTCATGGTAAAGAGCTTATCTAATTACATTTTGTGCAGAAAACCCAGCATGTATGAAAAAAAAGGAAATACATAATAATTTGTTTCTAAGAATTGCAGCCCTCAGGGAATGCTGCTAGAAGTGCAGAAAATATGGGACAACTCCCAAGTAAAAGTGACAGATGTTATATAACACTGCTGGCATTCCTACAAGCTTTGGTGTAACTTTCACATTTATTACAAACATTTTTTTTTTTTTCCGTTTTTGTGTTCTGACAGACGGACAGGAATGAGCAAGGGTAATGGAAAGGGAATTATCAAATAATTCTGTGCCCTGAAGACAAAAATTACTACTTGACTGACAAGTAGGAATTAGAAACCAGAAGTAAACTTTCAGAAGCACCGAAGTTGGCTAAGGGATTTTCACCGTTGCCAGTCAGTTGGCCTGGGTCTCCCTAACTCAGCACAGCTGTAACATGCTTACTGCTTAATGAGCGTAACCACTGCTAATACAGTAGGGTCAATGAAAAGAGGATTAAAGTATTGGTCAGCAAGTCTTAGATTCTTGGGAGAAATATTAAAAAGGTATTAACTTAGCAATTTTTTCCACCATAAAAACATGACCTAAGTATGTTAAGATAAATTCATAGCATAATAGCACTCATTACTAATTCTACAGCACTTCATCACAAAACATTTTTCCTCTAGAATAAACTACACACTTAACAAGACCACACCAGTCTTTTATTGTTATATGCTTTGACCAATTGTATGTAAAAGGAAACTGAAGTTTAAAGAAGTAAATGCACTAGCCCACATCTCCACGGCCAATTAAAAAATGGGTGAGCAAAGGCAAAAATTTGATAAAATTAAACCTCACGGTATTTGTTTTTACTGAACTCACCCAAAGTCCTGTTTCTAATTTTTTTATCAGCAACCTTAGAGAAGTCTCTGAAAATGTACGATCTTCAGGAACCTAGGGAACCCACAATTGGACCCAAAGATTAAACTATTATCTAACTCAAATTCAATACTTTGACCTAAATCTTTAAAAAAATTTTTTTTTTATTTTTTCATTTCTTGGTTTCTTTCCAATTGGGACAGTAACTCCACCAAGTTTCCCACAAATATACCTCCTAAGAGACCTACAAAAAAGGTACTGAGGGCCGGGAATTTAGCTCAGTGGTTCCGGCACCTGTCTTGCAAGCACAAGGACCCGGGTTCGATCCCCGATAACCACGTACCATACTGGGTATGGAGACTCACGCCCAGCAGCAATCACGCTGTCCTGAGACTGAACTTTACAAGTGTACAAACACTTCCTTTCTCGCTACCACAAAAGTTTTCAAATCATTCTACTGGGCTGTTTGTTTCTGTTTCTCACTGTAAACTTCACTAAAAGCAGCAAGCAGAACACATGCTGCAACCTGAATAGTGGACTACCTTGAAATATCACCCAGATAAATTAGTCCATTGTCATTAATCTCATTTTATACCAGTCTCAGAACATGAGGAAAATGAAGATAAATTTCCTGACAAATCTTAACACATATAGTCTCCAGTTGAACTTTGAATGGAGTCCTTTTTCCCAACCAAAGCCAATTTAACCTGGCCTTTTTTTTTTTTTCTTGTACAGTCTCTTGCTTTGTAATTCATGTTGGTCCTGAGCTCAGCCTTAAACTCAGCAATCCTTCCTCCACCTCCTGAGTGCTGGGATTACAGGCATGAGCCACCACGCCCAGAACTGTAGTATGCTGTACTGACTGTTGGTGGGTGTGAGTCACCATGCTGGCACTGTTGTATGTGGTTACTGAGGATCAAACCTGGGATACTGCACTTGCAAGGCAGGTGCTAGAACCACTGAGCTAAATCTCTGGCCAAACCTGGCTTTTATTAAATCTGCATTTCTGTGAACATTCTAGTCTTCTGAGTTCTGGCCAGAATTTCCAATTGAGCTTGGTTTACAGCATTCTAGGATTTCTCTAGCCAGCATCTCCAAAACCTCTCCCATCAAGCAGTTCCAAACCAACTGGTTTAACATAGTAAAGTAACAGTCATAGCAACAACTCCACTTCTTTGGTACCAGATTCTGTCTTAGTCACTTTATAACCGCTAGTCCATAAAACATGGCACCTGCATCATAAAGGAGAGGTTTGGCTCATGGTTTCAAAAGTTTCAGTTGAGAGTCAGCCAGCTGTAATGCACAAAACTTATAATAGAAGGCTCTTTCATAGAGAAAACCTACTCACAACATGGTAGCCAGAAGCAGCAAAAGAAGGAGGATCCAGGGAGGGAGAGACACCCTTCCAGGTCATGCCTCCAGTGACACACTTCTTCCAACCAAGCCCCACCTCTACAGCACATTTAGATACAGTACTCCTATCCAAAAGCCCCACCTCTGGGCACGTGAGAGTGTTCAGGGTCATTGATGATCTAAACCACAACATATTCTAAGCCTTCTTTCTCTCCAAACTTCTGCCCTTGAACTTACCTGAAGAGTCATAAATTTATCCATGCATTTGCCTAATCATAAATATATATCAAGTTCCAGTTACTGAACATGTTCCCACTATATTAAGAATGGAAGGAGGCAGATAATAGTGAAACAAGTCCATAATCATCACAGGCCACATAATCTTATATTCTAGCAAAAACATTCAAAAATTGACAGCACAATGTACATTTAACTTTCATTTTGTCATGTAAGCTATAAAGTATACTTACTGAAAGCTGTAATAAAAGGGAAGAGCTTCTTCAAAGGAGTAAATTTTAAGCTGTATTCTGAAGGATGTGTTGTGTCTATGGGACAGGAATCCTCTCCAGAAAAAGGACACAGCAGAGGACTCCAGGGAAAAGAATTATGACATTCAAAATATCAGAAGACAGCTTCTGCAATTAGACTTGGCTGTCATCTGATTTGGTAGAAGCTACTGACTGCCAAGAATCAAAATTGCGAACAGGCAACAAACTTTAGTAAAGATCCTCACTAATCTTTCCTTTATAGGTAAGTGACATGATAAAACATTTCTTTCTTATTCTTACTTATCATAAGTATATTCCACGATAGGAATTTCTTTCATCATTCTGTGTTGCTATATATGTCCTATTCACTGCCTGCTGCATGTTTTCATTGTTGATAGTCTTGGAACAAAAGGAGCTAAATTTTTAGACAAGCACAGTTTACATTCCCAGATAGCAAAAAAAAAAGAAAACATTTATTTCTCAGTTAACTCTGATAGCATTCCAAGACAGTACTAGCTATGTTAAATATTCACTTCCTTAAAATCATGAACACTTACAATTTCTCATCATTTCTGAGCACATATTTCCATTTTCTACTACTTCTTGAACACCCAAACACACATGCAAAAATATGTATAGATAAATGCATATTATTTTCACAGTATGTTTCAAACTACAACTGACAGTATCATGACACATGAAATAAAAAGTGGCCCAAAAGGAAAAGTCCTCATTATGAGTTCAAGTTATCATTCTTACAGTACTCATTTTTGAAATTCTATAATAATTTACTTTCAGATCAAAACTTGAAATTCAACCAGATAATGGCTAAAAAGAAGCAACTTTGTTCAGCAGCCTTACAGAAAAAACATACAATCATTCAATGAACTTGAATCAGCCAAAAATACAAAAGAATCACTAAACAGTGATAACAGTAAAAATAAAGAAGCAGTAAAAATACAGAAGAATAGCATATTGGGGTGGGTTGAAAAGTCTACTAACTGAATTTCCTTTCCTCTTAGAATGAAAGACATACACACACACACACACACACACACACACACACACACACACATTTCTCCTCCTCTTGCATTAAGATGGAGAGTAAGAAAGAATGTGTGATACCTAGTATTTTGGACCCTATTTCCCACCCCTTTCAATAAACAGTTATTTGAACTTGTGGCTTTATAAAACAAGATGATCATACACAATAGTTGTGCATCTGTTAGATGCTAGGCCTTTAATAAAAGGAAGTTTGATACATTTGTATACACACATATATAATATTTTTTTCTAATACTGGAATAATGTATATCCATACAAATTTTATTCCTTAAAGATTACACTGGCTTCAACCTGTTACCAATGGGCCTGAAAACCAGTGCTAAAACCTCTGCAACTATAGTAGGAATAAAACTATATAAATTCACTATGTCTCCCCTACACTATATTTCACCCCATAAGATCAAATATCATGGGTGAAATAGGCTCTGCTTCTCTAAGCTGCTTCACTTATATGTGGTCACTCAGTTTTCAAAGGCTTTTACAATATCTTTCCCCATTTCATTTATTTTCCCCATGAATAAATCATTTCTTAAGGTTCAATAGTGACAAACCTATGGCACACGAACTACCATGGGCTTTTTGTATCAGTGCGAACTCCAAAAGGTTTGCCATCATGGCCTTAATTTACAATGGAGTCTGAGATACCATGAAGGTATGTGAAAACATCTGGTCTGTTTCTACTAAATAATGACTAAAAGAAAAATACACAAAACAGCAAAAACCATTGATGTAAGTACTTAACAGTATTATGAATACCACAGCTAAGACTATAAAATAGCAGCAAGGAAAGAAAGGAAAAAAATCAAACACAAACTACAACAAAATGATACAAAAATAT
>PVIR01001415.1:0-124659 GCA_004026965.1 Petromus typicus | reverse complement strand
TCTGCCAGACTGAGGTTTCTCTCCGTCTACATACAATTGCAATGAAGTCACTGAGAAACCAAGAATGCACATTTGAGCAGGGCCTGTGCAATAAATACGTCAACTCCCCTGTGATCTTGAGCTTGAACCTTTGTTCCACTGATAATTTGTCCAATGTCCCTGGCACATCAAAATCACTGAGTGTTTTTTATCTATGGTGAGTGACAAAACAAGCTCCAGAGGTTGTTGTGAGGACTCACTAAAAAAACATGGCTCTGGACAGGGAGGAGCATTGAGCTAGACCTTCCTGCACTGCTTCTTTGGAAGATGCTGGAAGTGGGTGCAGTTCAGTCCCACTGTGCCACTGCTCACCCTGTGCCAAGGGGTGGCTGAAGTGGTGCCCTCTTGTGTCAGTGGCAGGGGCATTAGCTTCACATCTTCGTCTCTGGTGTCTACTTCAACAGAGGGTGTAGTACTGGGTTCGGGTCTTGTCCCAAACACAGTATTAGCAGGATATTCAAGAGGAACAATAGGATCGATGATTTATTAGATAAAAGACAGAATTCAGGTTGAGAGCAGGCCAGGAGCACAAACTGGGGCGGGATCAGTGAGCCCATCAGGCATGTGCCCTCAGCTGCCTCTGCCTCGGAGCCCAAGGTACAGGAAAGAGCCAGGGACAGAAGAAACTGAGTGAGCTGGGGAAGAGCCAGATGTTGAGAGCCTCGGGGTGTAGGTGTCAAGTTGTTGTCTGTCTTTCTCTCCCCTGACCACTGCACCATGTACATGGTCAGTAAATACATGTTGCATGACTTTGTTCGGTCTGAGGCCCCACAGTCCCTGGTATATTCCTGGATTCCTGGAGGACGTGAGGTTTCCACCTTGTTCTCAAGCCTTCCTACTGCCCTGTGGTCAGAGCGACTTCGGCATGTCCAGCTCCTGGTGGCCTGTGTAATAAAACCTACTCGGCCTCCCAGTGGCCTGTTAGTTAACACATCCCATGAACTTATTAAATGCCTTCTATCTATAATGACATCTGATCTATAATTTCTCTGTGGGGCAGGAGTTGAAGCACAGAAGAGCTTGTCTTTTTGCTTCTATGTCTCTCCTAGGTGTGGCAGGAGACCAGTCAGGACTGTGGTCTCAGGGGCTCAGCAAGAAAGAGTCCTTGGATTTACAGGGATTCCTAGCAGAATTTCTATCCATGCCTTGTGGGTCTGAGGCCAGCCTGGTCTCCTAGAAGGTCCCTATAGTTTCGTGACCATGGAAGTGATGGAAAGGGAGAACAGAGGGCTGGGTTTCCAGAGCCCTGTATGCTGGCATGGCTTGTAGGATGATATCACCTTTGCCATGTTCTTTTGATTAAGGATCCCCACTCCCAAAGGGAGCAGATTATGCCAAGGCATAGAAATGGGGCCTGTCAACCACAGGTTTACCCTCTGCCTCCTCCCAGTGATACCAGGCCTACCGAGCTCTGTGACTACACCATGTCCTTCACGTCTCTGAGGACATATTGGCCTCAGTTTCTGACTACAGCACTAAGTGCTCCCTGACTTATCTCTGGTGGCAATTCTCCCTCAGTGTCCCCTTTTTAACATGCAGATGGACACCCTTTTCTCTGGGAGGCCTAAGTCTAAGAGGATCTGGAAGATGGTTCCCTTCAATGACTTATGGTTGTGAGACCCTCCAGTATGTCTTTGGGCCTCTCTGGGGCACAAGCACCCTGTCTGAAGACTAGGGTGCTCTAGGAAAGGGTAAAGGTGAAAATTGGAACAAAAAGACCGTGTGAGAAGGGGGTACTAGAAAAAAGAAAGGAACACAAAAGTATGAACTTTCTAGGATTTTTCTCTGGATGAAACTGTCTAGGGAGAAAATACTTCCCTGGAAAGGAAAAATAAAAATCAATGATAGATTTGGGTATAAGAATTTGGGGGTTCAATCAGAATGATGGGTCAGCATGAGACATACCAGCCTCGAGGGGAAAATATATGGGTTCTAGCGTGAGGAAAAGTTATGCATGTGGCACACCCAGCCAATTCCAGAGGAGTGCTCATCGGCAGAGTGATTAATTTGTGCAACAGAACACACACACACATGCATATGCACACATAATTATGGCTTGTGTCTAACGTCCCCCCAAAGCCTCATGCAGTCACAGGCAGGGCTTTTTCTGAGGTGGCTGGATCTGGAATGTGTGATGCTGGGATCAAAGGCATTGGGGTTAAAGGTGTGTATGCTACATGCCCTGAATAGCCTGTACAGAAAACACTGAGGTTGACCCTCACTTGCTTTGCTACCTTCTGCTCACCATGAGCATTTCTCCTCTGTGATGCTGGTCTGCTGTACCATCCTGCCCTGGAGTCCCATGGACAAACTTCTACACACCAAGCTAAATAAACCTTTCCTCCCTTACCTCGTGGATGTTGGGAACTTTGTCTCAGCAAAGAGAAAGCTAGTGTGACACATACCCACCCACCTTATTAATGAAGCCCACAAACCTTATACAAGAAACAGATCACAAAGCGCTGGCAGTCTTTTTATAGAACCTTTCCTGTACCTGTGCCTGCTGCTGCATCGCCTACTTGCCCTTCTCTTCACCTTGCCTTCCTTTTGCTCCTTTTCTTTTCTGCTTCTGCATATACCCGCTTTGTTCCTATTCACATCCCAAAGGCTTCGCCCTGCCTCATTTTGGGATGAGAAGCTGATTCTGATTTTGAAGAAACAAGTGGAGTCTGTACTGTAGGAACCAGGAACCACTTTCTTTTGGGAAAGCACCTTTGTTGAACAAGGACTCAGAACTCTCCAGGCAGGTACAATATGGCGCCTCACAGTAGGCCTTACTTAGGGTCCCTAACCAATCGTACACATCCACAGGATAGTAGGAAGCCAGAAACTTGGGCCATCTAATTCAAAGTGTTCATTTTACAAGGGAAACTAAAGTCAGAAAGATTTTTCCAGATCCATGTGAGATTAGAGATTTTCTACCTTAGAGTCTATTGATATGATTGAAGGTAGAATTTATGTGTCACTAGTCCAGAAGAAATTCACCACACACAGGTGGGCACGTGTATGGCCGTATGTCTGCAGCAGTGATAGCCAGTATGGTAGAGTTTGCACGTGGCTCTCTAGCTCTTTTTTGTTGGGTTGTTGGACCTAGTCAGCTCCTATGGACTTCAGAGTGAGGTAGCCATGCCCATCACACAGTGACCATGTGGCTGTGTTGGAGTCAGACTGGAGGGAGTGGGGGCTGCATGTGACAGGCTTCACTAAGTTCTAATCATGCCTCTGGAGTGGGAATATTTAGCAGACTACAGTAGAATCATCTAGCATGGCCCATTTTCCTAGGGAGCATGTGGCTGGGAAAGAAGTCCCAGTGATCCACCCACTGCTGTTTTTCTGCAGAGCCTTGGGAAAGTCTCTTCCCTTGTTTGGACCTGTGCTTCAGCATCTTGCAAATATGAACAATAACAAGGGAGTTGAGGAGTAAAGGGCAGGTCCATGGTGTGGCAAGTGCAAGGACAGAACAGATTAGAGATTTTACTACTATTTATTCAAGCCCATTGCTAAAAGGATAGAGACTGGTGGGGAGATGAATGGCAGTCAAAAGGGGAGACTAGGGGAGCCCCGGAGACTATCCCTTGGTCATCCTCAAGTGTGAGTCCATCCTTGCACAGGAGCCAAGTGCAGCCCCGCGGGGACCCCCTCCTTCCCACCAAAACCTGTTCGGAAATGGAGGTGAGGACACAGACCTTCAGGGCCCTTGCTGTAAGTGACCTCAGTGTGTTGAGGGCAGCATTCTCGTCCCAGTGCTGGGCTTGACAACCTTGACTGTGTCATGCTCAAGGACATCAGGCAGTGTGCATCACTCACGCTGGGCTCATTGATGGGGTCGTGATGGCCTGTGTGTGACAGTGTTGCACATGCGTGTCTGAGTGCTCATGGCTGTGCGAGGAGAGGCCGAAGGCAGAGGGGAGGGAGGAGTGCAAGGCTGGTGTCCAGTGGGCTAGGCAGTGGAGCTCCACAGTCCTACAATGCCCTTCCTGGAAAGATCCATGCGGCACTTGGGATAGGAAAGACTGTCAAAAAGCAGCTAGTCATGGCCACCCCCCCCCCCTGGTGCCCTTCTGCAGGTACATCTGCCCACAGTCCCTGGGCAGCTGACACATTTCCATCTTTGCTCCATGGTTTCAAATTGTCACTCCCCATGCCCAGCACTGGCCATCAGTAACTCCATTCTCTCTTATGAAGCCCCCAGGTCTGTGCCAGGTTGGGAGGGAAGGTGTGGGGTAGACTGAGCTAGTCCAGGGTATCCGTGTGCCCTAGAGGGGGACCCTGTCTTGGGGAAGAGCCACGTTCCATCCCTGCCTTCCCCATCCTCAGCTGTCCTCTGTCTGGAGCAGGGCCCATCCTGGAATCTTAAGTTTTCTTTGACATCCTGGGTCCTGCTTTTCTCCATGATATTTCATTCCTTCAGCCAAGTCACACTCTGCTGCTGTCATAGGAGATAGTTGTCACAAGCATTTGCAAGTGATGGCTCAAGCTTGAACCTTCAAGCAGGGGTTGATGGCAGAAGCTCCCAGCCATCTGACCCCACACATGTTCCCGGCCCCAGCATCAGCTCTATGCCTTCCAGGCTTGCAGAGCTCCAATTCTTTTATCAGTCTTCCCTGGGGTCCAAGAGAATGAGAGTGAGGGTGGCTGGGACCCTCAGGGTGCCATGGGCTTCAGTTTCCTGGGATAGCCAAGTAATAGTTTGGGTTGAAGGGCATTCAAGGACCCCCCCCCCACGGCCCCAAGTCACCGTCAGCTGCTTTGCCAGCATGTGAGGGACTGTACATCTGTTTGCTTTTGAAATGCGCTCGTACTGGCCCACGCCCTGGTGTGTACAGTAGCTTCAGCCCTGGCACAGGGAGTTTTTCTTGGCACAGTCAGATCTGACTATTTTAGACCCGGGCCACAGAACAATGGTTCTCAGACAGCAAAAGGGAAACTGTGTGATTGTGACCAGATCCTCCCCTCCACCACTGGCTGCTGTGTTCTCTCTTCTCTGGGGAGTGGACAGTCTCCCTGCCCTGTCATCTGTCCCCGGCAGACCTGGTGACACTAGATAAGGAGAATTTTAGAACAGCCCATGATAAAGGTCAGGCAGCTGTGATCCATTTTACTCTATTTAGTTTTTCCCCATCAGTTCAGAGGAGCTGGGGAGTGTGTGAGGGTTCCTCAGACCCCATGGTACTCAGGCCATGGCTGCCTGGGCCTGGGCTTGAAGGCACCATTAACTTCTCCACTCCCAAGCTGCTGGTCAGTTATTTTATCGACTTGCTGCCCATTTCCAAAACTGTTTCAACTTGTCCTCGACATCACATACAGAAATCAAATCCTGACATCAAACTCTGAAAACCTTTAGCCACTCACAGCTACCATCTTCAGGAAGGAATTCCTAAGAGTTAGACAAGCCAAATGCTGTGCAGTTGTTCAGGTGGTACACAGCATAAGGCCAAGGCTCACCATTCTCTACAAAACCACGCCGAGGCCCCCTAATAAGTAGTGCTCAAGGCGCTCCACTGTGTGAGTCCAAGCGTCTCTTCAGAGTGTACCCATAGCTGAAGCTGCATCTCTAACTACAACCCATCTAGTCTCACTGCCTATAAATGTATCTTATAGTTTCTATATCTGCCTGCTTGTTTCTTTGCAATCCTGCAAATGCTACCCTCTGTTCCAACTTCTCCTCAATGTCATTGCAGCCCTGGTTGTCAGTGGACCCAAAAGCACCACATATCACAAGGGTTTTAGTTGTCCTGCCTTGCACTGAGGGTCTCCACCCAAAGCGCCATCAGGAGACAGAACCCCAGTGTAACGTCTTTGCGTTTCCTCTACCCAACACCGAGCTTCGGCCATGAGCTGGCTGGCTGGTTCCAGCAGCTTCGTGAAAGCTCCACTCCCCCCTCTTCCTGCCCCCTGCTATTTTATTCCAGTTCCTGGAATTTCATAATAACAGAGATGCTTCCAGAAAGCTGACACAGGCCATTTCCCCTAAACAAACTCATGTTTTCATATGACATGCTGTGGAGTTTGCTATAAAAGAATTCCTGTGTTCGGGTTCCATCGGACACATTCCAAAAAATAATAATAATGACAAGAAAACAATAATCACCTCTTTAGTGCTTACTGATTGTGTATACACGGACAAAACCCATCCATCATTTTACTTTATCCTCAGCTTGTCAAGGAGGGGGATATTTATACTTCCCTCATTGAACAATGGGTAAAAAAGGCTCCAGAGTAAGTAAAGTGAAGTATGTCCTCTCGCCAGCGAGTGGAGTTGTGTCTCCTGCATCTCCGGGGTGATAGCCAGTGCTGGGAGAGGGTGTTGTGTGGCTAGGAAGGCACTCAAGGTTCAGGGAAGACCCCGATGCGGCCAGAGACCCCAGAACCTAGAGTACCTTATCACAAACGATTTAATCAGCCTTATCTTAAAAATTAAGTGATAGATTGAGCCCCTTCTTATTCTAAGAATTTTTGCAACTGTACCAAAATAAAGTCATGGCCCTTGCTTTCAGGAATTTACAATCTCAATGAGTGTACAGACTGGGGACATTCACTTTGGGGGGAAGGCAGGACAGCTAGGTGGGCCACAGGACTGGAGCCCAAGGGCATCAGGGATCTGAGAGGCTGACCCAGCTCTGTGCAAGCAGTGAGAGCTCTGCGCCTGGTAGGAGAGGTCCTTCCAGGAAGGACAGTGAACTTACCCTTCCCAACAGGACCATGGAGGCTTGCTGGTCAGGGGCGCGAGGGACAACCTCGGGATTTGTGTCAGCCAGGCCATTGTGACCTTCGGCAAGATGTTTCTTGAGCAAATTTTTTGGAATTTTGGTGGGCTCTGACCTGCAGTTTTCACTTCCAAAATAACTTGACTTTTCTAAAGTGGTAATTTCACTTCATGATAATACTAAACTGAAGCCACATGAACTCTAATTGGAAGCAGGTCTTGGGCTGCAGGGTTGCCAAGAAGTGGTAAGAAACATGCTTATTCTACTACTTTGCTTGAGGCACTCAGCATTTTTGAATGCCTGGGCAGAAATATAGTTTTTTAAATAAAGCCAATCCCTGGGAGAAGAGGGGGCGATGGGGGAAGGAGCGAGGCAGGGGTGGAGGTGGTTAGAAATGGGAGAAGGGGTTGTTTTCAACCCAAAGAGAGGAAAATCATACTCTATTTTCATATATCAGTTCTGCTGCTTGTCTCTCCCCCTTTTTGGAGCTGGTGAAGTTGGGGTACTCTTCCCACATGCCTAGGGGTGAGTGGGGTTTGATGTTCTTTCAACTTTCCGGTGGGTGTCTGACCTCCTTCCGAAGGCACAGGCTGGGGCTGACCCTGCCAGGGTAGCAGGGCGTCATTCTTTCTCCCGTTTTGCTTCCCACATCACTCCCTTGTCCTATTAATTGTATCCCGATGAGCAAAGCATCCACCCCTCCAGTGGCTGCTGGAGATTGCTTTATTTAATAAGTCTCTCTCGGAGGAGGCGAGACAGCAGTTTTGCTCTTCTTTTTCTTTTTAGAAAAACAGCAGACATTGTCCCAGGGAAGGCCTTGGAAAACATTGAAAGAGGAAATTTTTAAAAATTGTTTTTCAGAAAAGAAACAAAAACCCTTCTCTGAAAACAAATTATATAACAGATTAATTGCATAGCAGGGCTTTCTGCCGGAAGCCCGGGCTGTTTGGAGGGCTGCAGTTGGGGGATCTGGGTAATCAGAAAGGTTTCCCTGCTCACTCGTCTCAGTTTCCTTACGGCACCATTTTAGGAAAATGTGCCAGATTGGACTCTCAGTTCTGTGGCTCTGTCCCATTCTCCCAGCCCTTGAGTTCCTCTCCCAGCAGCAGTCAACTCATGGTGTCTGTGCTCTGTGGCGCTAATGTCTCTTCCCATTGGCTTTTTTGGTGTCCAGTGCTGGTTTTGGGGGATGTTGCAGAAGAACCCTGAGCAGTGTTCCGATTTGCCCTTTCCCACGTTGCATGTGCAGAAAGGGGTAGGCAAGGAATAAGCAGAAGATGTGTGATGGAGGAAAACAGAGTTCTAGCTTTTAGCTTGGCCGACTGCCTGTAAAAAGCCCGCACCACCGGGGTGTGGGAAAAGAGTGCCCGGAACTTGGGTTGAAAGAGAAAGTCCTGAGGGGAAACGTTTGGAAATTCAACCACAGTGTCTCAAGATAGATGTGACTCAGTGCCTTCCCACATTGTGTCCCTTGGTGCCCATCCATAGATTTTCCTATGATGGTCCTTGATGTTTGCCCCGAGACCCTACACTGTCGCTGCACGCTGTAGTCTCCAGGGACTGCACAGGTGTCACAGGTCCCATGGGGACACGTGCCTTCTCCATGTCGGAGGATCAAGGGGCCCAAAAGCCCCAAGAAGCAAAACATCTGGTCCACTTCAGCAGTTTCACAAGTTCAACCGGTCATCTGGCTGCTCTGTCCGTGTACTGCCAAACATCTGGGTTACTAGATGTTCTGGCATTGTATAGACAGGAATTCAAATTTTTAGTATTTCTGAGATTTTTTTTTACCAGCCTTTTAATACAAGGAAGGAAGATAAAGTGGTTTTCTGAGAGATAAATTGCTTTTCTGGTGGCATCTACACAACTCTAAATCAGTGGCTTGACTACTTTTCCTTTTCACAGGTAGATCAAATTGACCAAAATATGGTGTCTTCATTGTAAGTGTTCCAAATTCACTACAAAGTAATTAAAATTTTAATGCACTTTGCTAGAGCTTAAAAACAGAATTGCATGATTCTTGAAAATAACTTAAAATTAGGTTTTCTGTGGACTTTTACTTTTAAGATTGTAAAATTCAGTGATGTGATTTTTGAAAACTTCATCAGTGGTAACCATAGCAACAAAAAACAAAATTCAGAATTTATCTATGTGCTAGACTGTTATTAAACAATGATGTATTGATTTGCTTCTTGAAAATTAATGTTTCCAAATGGTATCAAACTAGAGACCTTTTTCCCTCAGTGGAAAATACTGTTAACTTGCCCCATTTTTTTCTGTGCTAAATTGCTACTGCCATGAGGGGAAGGGGAGGAATCTAGTATTAGAGAAGGAACTGCCAATTCTGAATGCAGTGTCCCAAGTCTCAGCCAGTCCCTTCTTGGGAACGGGCCCAGGGGCAAAAGGGTGTGTGGGAGAGACAGGGTGGGTCTGGCCAGGAGATTCATGAGGCTGAAACATTTCATTTCTGGCAACCACAGGACCAAAGGCAGGAGCTAAGGTGAGAGCTATGGGTAATCAAGAGGCCCCAGCAGGTTGACAGATCAATGACTGGTCTTTGGCAACCATCTGTTATCATTTGAGGCCAAGGCAGCTGAGGCCACTGACTGGTTTTATTGTCATCCTGTAGGAGGATAGAGTATCTAAAGGACCAGAAAATGTGCAACTCTCCTTTGTTAACTAAGGCAAAAAATCTTAACGCCCAGGAGGATATCCTACAGGCAAAACCAGAGGTTTAGTCATCTCTGAAATTCATTTTCCCTTGTTCCATGACCGAATTGGGTCCTTCCTGTACTAGACAGGAAGTCTTGCTAACCAGTTGACAACAATAAGTAGAATTTGTCTTCTTGGTAAATGAAATCTCATGAGTGAAACTTAAGGTATCAAAGGATAGGATCTAGGATTGGCAGACCATTCTGGATATTGTCCTACTTTTGCTGTTTACCAAGTCAGTATGGGCACCCTGTCCTTGGTGACTAGGTGCTGCCACTTGACCTCTGCTGCTCTGGGATCCAATCAAGCCCAGTGCCCTTCAATGTCCCAATTGAGCAACCAAATTCCCCACTCCAAGACCTGGCATACAGAGAATGACAGTGCTCAGGGAAGCTGGCACGCCCCTCACAAGTCTGTTTCTCAGGAGCTAGTGAGGGTGGGTTTTCTAGATCATTCGAGTGTGAAGGATTAGGTTTAACATGACAGATTCATTCCATCTTCCTCAGAAGAGGAAATTCCTTGACAACAATTAACCATGGAATGTCAGGCATCTCTAATCCATTCACAGTGGGCCATCTTTGATCTGTACCTCTGCCAGCCAGCCAAATAAACTACAACACCTTGCTTTACTCCTTAAGCTGCAACATTAAATTCAGGATCCCCACTGGGTGGGGCCATATCAACAAACTCAGCCTGATCCAGGTATGTATTTTTTTTTTTTTTTTTAGGTTTTTTGAGACAGGGTCTCACTTTGTGGTTCAGGCTGGCCCTGAGCTCGGCCTCAAATTCACATCACAGCAATCCTCCTGCCTCTGCCTCCCGAGTGCTGGGATGACAGGCGTGAGCCACCACGCCCGGCACTGTGGTATGTGGTATGTGGTACTGGTTGCTGCTGGGCGTGAGTCTCCACACCCAGTATAGGTATGTGGTTACCACGGATTGAACCCGGGTCCTTGCGCTTGCAAGACAGGCACCGGAACCACTGAGCTAACTCCCTGGCCCCTCCAGGTACGAATTTTTGCCACCATTATCCCACACCTGTAGATTCCATTCCAACACTTGCTCATCAGGCTTCTGCTTAGGAGAGTTAGAAAACTCAAGAAGCTCTTTGGGAGAAAAGCAGACCTCAAGGGTCTCACTAGGCACCTCACCCTTAGGGCCCTTCTGTGACTTCAACCTGGTTATAGGCCTAGAGATAAAAGTTGATGGTGATGGAGGGTCCTGGAGAGTGTCAGTGTCATCATGCTTGGTCAGCACAGGGTTAGTTTCCTCAAGTGTACTGGAAGAGGCCAATACCACAAGGTTGGGGATGAGATGTCTCCATCACTACAGGTGGGTAATCTCTTCCTCTGGCAAAATAATTTCCTTAGCATCTAGAATAACCTCAGCTTCATCAGGACCTGCCCAGATGTCTCTATCCCAGTCAGTGGGCTTCCATTCTTCTCCAATCATTGCCTTCGCCTTTGCTTCAGGTACTTTTGAGTGTGAACACTGAACTTACATGGTAGTTCAGCCAATTGAAATAGGAAGGTCTTTGGGTTTCTGGAATTGCAGCTCTGCAGCTAAAAGATTTTCTTTTAAAATTTCTTATATGTGTCTGAAGCTGGAAATTTAAATTTCTGATTTCCTTATTTCTCTTTATTAATTTATCCTCCCAATTAGAAGACCTCAGATTTCAGGTGGTGCTCGAGCTCACCATTTTCCTTCGCTAGTTTGTCCAGAGATGCTAAGAGCAACCAGGCAGCATCATTACGTTTCCCACTCTGCTAGAAGGATTCAAAACTTTCATGGGTGGAGTTGCTAAAAGTGGTAATCAAATCTAATCAAATTAGGATAATTAAATGGAACTACATTTCATATTACTTTAAACAGTTTATGCCAAGGATTATCAGTGTTCCCTGTAGAATTAGGAGATGCCATGCAGTCTTCAGGTATCACCACATGAGAGCACCAGCTCTAGGAACCTCTATAGCCATTAAACAATTACCTTTACAATTCTGTTTTTCTAGAACCATTCCCAGTAACAAAATTTGTATCAGTCCATGTTCACTAGTGAAGCACATATAACACAAGATACACACATATATAAGCATTTCAAAGATTGGCTTACAACAGCCACCCAGAGTTGGATGTGAAGAGGGCAGAGGGTCTGTCTACACACTGGGGACTGAAGGATTCAGTTGAAGGTCTGGAGTTCATTGCACTGTTCTGTGAGTGTCCACATCAGGAGGCAGATGAGTCTGCCATGGAAGGCTGGAAGCTCTGCAACAGAAGCTGAAGAGTTTGAACTGGAAGCTAAGCAGCGATATTCAAGGTGAGGGTGAAGACTAGACTCCTGCAAAGAAACAGAAGCAGATCCATCCTTCATTTCCCTTTGACACTACCATGAAACAAGTCACCATAGGGTGGGTCTTCCACACTGTAGGGTGTGAAACTAAAAGAGCCAGATTAATTGAGCTTCTCATATGACATAATCAACTTCCTGGTCTCTCTCCCTCAGTGTGATTTACAAATGATTAGTAGTTGGAGGGCTATATATTCTCAGGGGTACCCAAGAATGTGCAGAACACCAGAGTTCACTCCTTGCATCCTACATCCAGTCTCTAAGGGCTAAGCATTTGCAATAATATAAGGTGAGGAGAAGAGGCGGGTCTTTGAAGCCACTGCATTGTAAGTTCCTCTATGAAGGAACTGTGTCCCCTGGTTCTCTCCATATTTGTGCTATACAATACTGCCAGGCATTCAGCAGGTGTCTAACTGAATTTGATTTTTCTCCCATGTTCTGGGGCCTCAGGATACTTGTCATGGTCCCAGGCACCCCCCATATGATAGAGTCAAGTAGATTTGTCTCTTTCCCTTCCTCTGGGTCATTTTGGAGTAGATAAGCTGGGAATCATGGGTCTATCTAATCACAAGTTGAGTAGCATTTGATATATGTATATAATTTATACGTGTTTCAATAAATTTCTAACAAGTATAACATCCTCTTCACATCCAGTGAATTTTCCTAGTGACAGAACCTTTCTTATGCTCTATATTCCTTGGAAACAAAGCACTGACCTCAGTTTTGTCATGCAATAAAAGGAGTCAGAAAATTTTTTTAAAATATGACTGAGAGATGCTCAAGACAGATTAAAATCCTTTGAAAACTAAGGTTAACTCATAAGTCCCCAGCAGCCTTGGCCTAAAGGACAATGTGATGTCTGCAAAGAATTAAAACCTTTCCGTGGTGCTAAAATATATTTGGAACTTTATGTGGAGCCTGGTATGTAGGATCATTAAGTACAATGTTGAATCCTCTCAGTGGGTTGTGTAGGAAACAGAGTGTTTATCCTTCAATGCGTATTTCTCTAGAAACTATGGGTGCTAGCTTAGTTCAGCCACTGTGATAAGCAAGATCCTATCATGTCATTCAAGCCCAGTTCTTGTTGACATTTCCAGGGCAATGGCAACAGCACCAGAAGTTATGGTGAGATTTCTTCAGGCAAAGAATGAAGTCCCAAGAGCAGAGGGAGAAGTAACTAGGAGATTTTCCACCCTGTTGCAAAGGCAAAACCAGAGCTGAAGGAGGGTAAGTCCTAAGCTTAGGTGCCTAGGGTTGAGGGCTTCCCTCAGCCTCCAACATGCAACTGTGCAAGTCCCAGGGCATTTGTTCCAAAAGATAGGTGGGAAATGGCAGTGCCACACCCAATCCAGAGGTGTTCTTGTGGCCCCTGATCCCAAAGTATGGTGACTTTGGGTCAATTTTCCACACAGGCCCGTGCCTCTGCCCTGAACTCTGAGTCAATCTATTCCTCACCTTTTTCCCTATTTATAACATGTTTCCCCCTCCAGCAAACCATTGCACCCAAACTCCTGAGTAGTCACTAAGTAGGGATTGTCACCAAGATACGTATCATGTGTCTGTCTTCCAACTGGTATGTAGAGGCAAGTTATACTTCAAGGGATTGTCTACCACCTTGTGTTTTGTCTATCCCTGTTTTTCTCCCTCACCTTCTTGCCTTGTGTTGGATTATTTGAATAATTTATCCATTCACTCTCTGGCTATATATCTCACAAATTTTCTTTGTGACTGGTCTAGAGGTTACATAGTCTAAGTAGAATTAGTATTTTACTTCATGTGAGATATGGAAGATGTCAGGTAAGATGTAGAAACCATCAGCAGTAGCATAGGTATTACTTGTGTTTCCCCCAAATGAGACTTAACTAGAAAATAATCAGCCTTGAAAACTAGATAAAACATGTCAGTCCCCATCTGCCAGTCCTCGCCTTACCCACATCACTCTTCTCTTGCTCAGTGACTACTCTGTAACGCAGGACTGAAGTAATAGTGTACATTCTGACTACTGAGGAATTCAATTGAATTATTAAAAGATGACTAGAAAATCCCAAAATATTTAGAAATTAATCAACACAACTCATCATTTTGCTATGACTTTAGTGATGACATCTCTTTGGAACGCTAACACCATTGACTGTTAAGCCACTACTGCATGTTGGGCAATAACACCCAGTGTGTGTGCTTTCTCTTTCTCTTCTTCTCTTCTGCCAATTAATCTACAAGCAAACAACCTAAGCATCCCTCATGTGCTTCTTTTTTGGCTTCAAACACAGTGTAGAATAACGAGCATTTCCTTTTAACTGGGGTGAAATAAAGCTATAGGTGAGGAAAGCACTGGAGGTAGGACAGAACCAAGAGAGCGCAGACAGCCAGAACAGCTTTTGGACAGGGTAACTGCTGAGTGAGAGACCCTGAAGAGGAAAGGTGGTGACCAGAGGAAATATTCCAGCCGGTTGTAGTGAATCCCTGAGACAAGGCAGGGTTCGGTATGTTGAGCAGCACGGTGTCCAGTGGTGTGGGATGACTGCAGGTGCTGGACAGGTAGTGAGCTGGGAATGACATCATCCAAGAATCTTAAGGTCTAAGAAAATGTCCCAGTCCTCTGTTGCAGTGAGCACTCAGGTGTACAGTCATCTAGGGGAGGCCAGTGGTGGCCCAGCATCCAGGTAGACCAGGCTGGTGCCCACTGATGGGAGAAGTGATTGGATACAGGCAGAACCCACATTTGGAAGGTAGATTGGGCATAGTGGGGTGAGAGAAAGCTTAGTCTGCCTTCTTCCTCAGCTTCATTTTCCATTTATTCACCCAACAAAGGGTGACTGAGAAGCTTCCCAGAGCTAGCTCTGAGCAAGGCCCTAACCCAGAAGTAGAATCCAGGTGGCCTCCTTGTTCTTGTCCTCAGGATAGAGAGGACAGTGGGAAAGAGCCAAGTTAGTCAAGTAATAAATGCAAAATAATGAATTTCTTCTGGGATGGATGCTCCAAAGTGGTGCTGGGAACTATCGGGGAGGGAAGAGGGAATTTTTTGGGGAAGAGAAAGAGGCTCTAGGGAGAAGTGATCCTGTGTGGGAGGGTCAGAGTTATCCTCCTGTAGGAGGCAGCTGCCCTGAAGGTGCGGATGAGGCCCAGTGCCTACCACAGAGGGCTTTCCTCATTGGCCTTTTTTACTCCACAAGGCTCTATTTAGTTCATTTGCCAGTTTTGTCAGCTCTATATTTAAGTCATATTGAGTGTCATCTCTTCTCCTGACCCCTTTCCAGTTCCTGGGGTTCATGTCCACCCTGAGGGACACCCATCAAGCCTCAGTCACACTGCAGGGCTGTTGCCACCCTGTCCAGCTTCTCCTGTATCACTTCCCCCAGGAAGGGGAATCTCCAAGCACCTGCTGTCCTTGTGTCTTTTGCAGAGGCCTTGCTTCACCAGCTGACCCCAAATACATGGACAGGTCTTTCACCAAGGTTTGGGAACTCACAGAGGGTCACAGATGGCAGGAACCACTTTCAGGAGAACGGATAGCACAGGAGAACACGATCTGATGATAGTGTGGTGTCCCCAGGTATGCTGACAACGCTGTTTCATTTCTATAGTGTAGATCACCTCTTCTCAGTTCTTCTTTGGGCTCTACAAAGATGCTCGGATGTGGTTTCCTTCCTGTTCCCTGGAGTGCCCCTCCCTCCAGTAGGACCAAAGGTGAAGAGTGAAACTTTTTCTGCTCCATTTTTGGATTCTCTAAGTAAGAGAGAAAAGTTAAAATAGGGGCTCAATGGAAAAATGAGGATCTCAAGGAAACAGGAAAGGACATGCTGTAGGGTTTCATTTCTCATGTGCAAAGCACATTTTCTCCAACCTATCATTTCTGAAATAAATGAGCCACAATCATTTAATGTGAATGCATCCCAGACCTGAGTGGGGGCCTTGTAATTTGGAATCAAAAATGACTGACGGGTTGACAGAAAAGTTCTGCCAATAAATTACATACATCCTGTTAGTTCAGTCTCATACCTAAAAATATCTTAAAGAGTCTAAGAGAAGCTGGCCGTGGCTGTCAACCGACATACAAAAAATTCAACCATAAAAACTAAGAAATTATATCCACATTCAAGCTGTAGTTAAAATTAATCTGTTTTGAGACCAAAGTCAAATATGCCAATACAACATGTACTTCATTGAATGCATTTGGTACAATGCTAATTTAAACTAGGTTTTTAACACTGTAGACTCAGTATTCAGATGGAATTTGGGTGTTGTTTCCAGTGGAAGCCTGGGGCTAACCTCGGGGAGGGCGGGCTGCGTGGACTCCATCAAGTATGTGTTTTGGGAAGAAGCTAAGTGACAGCAACAAGGTTAGTGAGTAGGAGTCCCGTTCTGTCAAATTTGCTGATGGCCTTCAAGTTTCTCCATTTAAAGTCAGGTCCTTTTAATTCCTGCCATACCTGACTGCGTACTACAATGTGGCTGAAGTCATTTCTACACAGTTAGGCAAGGTAGAGACAGACTCCCCACAGGAAGCAGTTTGGAGCCCTGGACCTTCTCAGCTTTTTGTAATCATCCTCCACTTCCTGCTAGGAAACCAGGGCCTGGTGGCAAAGTGACCAGAGATGTGCATGATCTGATCTGAAATGAGGGTGCCACTCCTCAGCTACTGTTCAACATCTTTGCTGCCAGTGGGGTCAAGTAAAGCTAAATAATTTGTCTAACCCACTCCCCTTTCCCTACCTTGAGGGAAAACTTGTATAAGCTCACTGTAAACACAATTATGCTGCGCGGGGCCCTCATTAATCTAGTCAAAACCACAGCCTGACATCCACTGGGCAGCATTTGCTTTATTTTTCCCTTAGCTCGTTTTCAGCACCAACTTATCCTCACACTTCCTATCCCAGAGGTGGTTATTTGTGCAGCATTGATATTGAGGGAAGACAGTTGACCAGAGCCAAGCTTGCCATTGCAAAAGTGGTGCTTAGGACCTAGACTGTCCTGGATTACAGGGACAGGCCTTCAGAGAACTCCTAAATTCATTTTGAGATGCAGAAACTCTGGCCTAATACTAAATAGAGGACTGAGTCCAGAGGCCATGTAGCCAGTGGCTTGTGTTCATTTAGCAAATATTTGTTAAGACACCCACAGTTTATGCCAATTCCAAACTAGACACAGGGATACTGTGGTGGACCAGAGACTCGAGGTCTACCTTGAGAGCCAGAGTCTACTGGCTTTGGCCTAGAGTTTTATTGTATGTCCCGGTTGGTTCAAACTACCTGGGGACAGCCTCAGCTCTAGGCTTAGGAGAAACCATTTAAATTCTTTCAATCATAACTGACAATATGATAGCAACCTTTAACTTCAGTGAATGAAGCATATTTACATAGATATTATTGTATGTAGCAAAAGCATTACTATAAAGTTCCAGAAACAATATTTATGTTTATCAAAGTGTGATGCACTCTGATACTTTCTCTTTTCTGTCTGCTTTAGTCTGTAGCCAAGTCTTTCCTGGAGCTTAGGATGTAGCGACTTTGGTGGATCTCAAAGATTTACAGAACTGTGGTGTGGAGGATGAAGAACCAGCTGCCCTTTATTGATTGAGGGCCTGAGATTCAAGCCTGAGGAAGTGAGTTTACATGGAGATGGCTGAGGTTAAGCCTAGCCAGAGGCTAGTGGCAAAGCCCACACTGACAAAACTCTGTCCTGTGAAGTAAAAGTAGGGGAGCTTTCAGCTTATCCCAGACTAAAGCAGGGGGTCCTGGGGACTTACATGGAGAAGGGGCCAGAGTCATTACAAAGTGGCCCCAAACACATCTTAAAAGAACAGATAGAGAAGTCCAAGGACTCCTGGGTCTGGCCTCTGGAAGGACCCTCCCTTTTCCAGAATCCAGGCTTTCTTCAGCCACTTTTCTCTGGGCACTACAGTGAGGATAAGGACTGTGGAATCATGCATAGCAGCAGCTCAAGTTCCCTGCACTTTCTGCAAAAGAAATGTGGATGTTGATCTGGACAGTAAAAGTCTGGAAGACCCTAGATACTCAAAAGAGCACCATTTGGAGGAAGGAGCAGATTTTTCATGGGATTCTTTAGATGGCAGAACTAGAACTAGTAGATGGTGGTAAAAGGGAGGTAGAACTTCAAGTAGATGCTGCCCAAGCCTGAAAGTGGGACCCAAATGCCCAGAATTTCTCCGAAAGTGGGTGGATCTACTCATGTCCACTTTGACTTTTCTTGAATTCCTCACTATACAGCATGCAATGTCTTACTTGAGGATCTCATAAGAAAACTCTGCACTCATTAAAAAATAGTTTGGTAACCTGAATTTCTCCCAGTTCTTTTTTAAAAGAACTTATTTATAATAAATACTTTTTATTTACTTACCAGTACATATATAGCATTTACCATGCGCCATATGCCAGCTGCTGGGGTCCTTTAGCCCTTTGAAGAACATGCTCTGTCTCCTCACTGCCTTTCTTTTTTGAAACAGTCTCTCACAGCATAGTTCAAGCAAGCCTTGAATTCACATAGCCCAGGCTGGCCTCGGCTTCAGGGCGATTGCTGCTGGCTCCTTTTCACTTTATCACAACTCCCTGGTTTGTCACTGCATGCCAGCCATTCAATGAACCCAAATCCATGTGGTGACAACTGGAAATCTGGAAGGCCCCTGGGGTCTGTTTTGTGGGTTTGTGTGTCTTGTGGCCTAGAATGAGCCACACTTCTCCAGTGCCTCTAAACCTTCTAATATTTTTCTGCAGCATTCTGAGCTGGTAAAACCTGCTTCTTTTTGAACTATTTAAGGGCTATGACCTGAAGCGCCTTTGCAGTTCTTTATGCAGTGATAAAGGGTGGACATCAAGAAAATTCTCAGAAGGATAAAGAACTCCTTTTTGGAGGCTTGTCCCATAGGTAGAGATGTGGTATGATATGTGATCACATAGAGAGAAGTAATTTCATTCTACACTTAGGGAGCTTGAAGAGATTATTAAAATCTTGCCTCATATGACCCTCATCTTTTCCACCCCATTCTGATGCATACCTCCCATTTTTCTCTGCATTTCTAAACATCTTATGGAACTATATGTTAGTGTAAGATGGAAATTCTATCATCTTAAAACAAAACAAAACCAAAAATCAATACCCCAGTTTCTGAGAACATTTTTCTAAAACCAATAGATGGAAGAGGATAGAATTCAGGGATTTGGATGCTGAAACCCGAGTTGGTAATTTCTACATTTTTACAGATGAGGAAACTGAGGCCCAGGAAGGTTAAGTCATTCACCTGAGCCACTAGTTTATTCATAGTTGAGTTGGATTTAGATTTCCCATCTCTGGGGTCAGGGTGGTTAATTTTCACTGGGATGAAGATGAATCCCGATAGCACATGAGCAGCCCTTTTCCTCCACAGACTCAGACACGCTCTGATGAAAACTGTCAGTTAACTGCTGTTTTATTTGGATCTACTAATGCTAGGATTTGTTTTGAAATTGATTGGCGCTGACTGCTTGCTGGTATTACAAATAGGCTGAAATTACTTATTGTTATTCAAATTGCATGCTTTCCTAAAAGGCTTATTAGATGCAAAAACTTGGAAAACTAAATAGGTTAGAGCTTTCAAAAGTTGTTTTCTAGAGAAGAACGAATGAACATTTTCTAGATGACAAGAAATATAATGATTATTAGGAGTTGATCTTATGCATCCAATTGGAACATCGCAGGCATGGAGAGGGATCGTAGATTGTGTTTGCCATCGCTTTCAACACATCCACACAAGTTAGATTTGTTTCAGCAAACAATGGCTGCTGAATATCTACCAGGTGATATTCAAGTAGAAGTCCTGGACTGGCTTTGTGTTCCTTTGGGATTTATCTGTTACTTGGGCAAAGCAAGGACATGGGTCAGCGCTCCCCAGCACACAGCTCTCCCACACAGAACGGACTATTCTTTAGTCAAAGATATAGGAGGAGCTGCCTTCTCCTCAGTGAAATTCGTAAATCTATACCTTTAATCTTTGCTGAATGTATTTAGAGCATGGCTTGGATTCTTTGGATAGAGCAAATGTCATGCATTTCTTGTAGACAAACAGTGCCTGTGGGTGGGTCCTTTACATATTGCTTTATTGAATAGGTAGAGCATGATTTTTGCAAGTCTCCAGACTTTCCTCTAAACTCCTATGAAAGAGGGAAAGGATGGGAGCTAGCAGGGGTAGGCCCACAGCCACATTTTCAGCCACCTGTGTCCCCTTTTGTATTTTGCAGATATTTTACAGGTATTGGTATAATCCTTCTCAGGCGTTCCTGATTAAAGAATCTTGTGTCACTTTAGGCTATTTCAAGTTTTCCTCTTTGACGCACTTCACTTTGGAATGAGGAGGAAATGAGAATCTTTTTCTCTGTTTCTTCTGTTTCCTGGGTTGCTTTGCCTGGCTCATTATGTTTTTGGGAGAAGGAGAAGAACAGTGCAAACTTCCCCAGGGACTGCTGGAATTTGGGAGCTGAAGGATGCGGGTGCCTTCTCAAAAGCAGACGATGCGCCTGGAGTCTCACTGGCCTTTGGCCCTGGCTGAACCCTGGACAGTGTCTGCTGGGACCAGCCTGTGGGAACCTGGCATTCCTCTCTCGTGACCCATCGCTGGTGGGGATGCCAGCTGGTTACCAGCCTTTTAAATGTTAAATGTTTCTTTCTGCAGTACTTTTTAAGCCAAAATATGTCAGCATTTCTGAAAGCCTATTTCCTTTCTACTTCCATACCTGTGGGTTGTCTGATCAGGTGCACAAATCGCCCCAATTTCCTCTTCTGCCAGTGGAATCTGCCCACGTCTCTCTAACAGGACTCCTGGATCCAAGGCTTGCATTCTTCTCTAGAATCCGAGTCTGTTGCAGTGAAAGGCACCTTCAGCATCCAGGTTATTGCTGCCAATTTTTCATCCTAGTTGAGGAAGCCTTTTTGTTATTTTAAATCTTAGGTGGATGCACATTATAGTAGCATTGTGCGGGCATCTGAATGGATTTGACCCAGTCTGCCCTTGACCGAACCAGGGTGCATGCAGACATGTGTGAAATGGAAGACGTCACTCTTTCCTCACTTAGTTTTGGCATCTTTTACTCTTCAGTGTAAATTTGTGTGATGTGGAGATTTTTAAGAGTTATTTTTATTCTGTGCTATTTTCCATTGTGACCTCACAAGTACGGCTACCTGGGTTAAATTCAGGACAAGGACAAACACACTGGGTCCTTATTCTTACCTCTTTCTTCATCCTCTCCAGTACAGACACCGAAAAACATGGTTTTTAAGTTGGTGAACCAGACTATTTTCCTCTGTCCACAGCAGAACCTAGATCTTTAGCCTGGCACCGGCCAAAGTCATATAGCCATTTAGTGAGAACAACTGAATTTCTACTCCTGAAACCCGCAGGCCATTGCCCTGGAAAGAACATATTGGCTTTCCCTTCCTTCTTTTGGTTCCAAATCTCCTCTAGCACCTTGTAAATATTTATTGTCCATGTCTGGTGCCATTTAGTTCAAGCTGAGCACAGATTTCCTCAGGATCTGTTGCCAGTGATCGGCTCTGGAACTCTACCCACTCTGCTGGAGCCCCGGGTTCACTCCCACCTCTCCACTTCATCACACGCTGGAAGCTCACGTTGTCTTTGCCACCCATTCTGTGGAGCAAGGGCTCTAGAACAACCTGAACCCGGGAGGAATCTAGCGTGATCCTGGAACTCTTTAACTATCACTAACCACTGATAGAAACATATGTATAATGGACCTGGCCCTGTGAATGACATATTACAATTCTATTAGTCAACTCTTACAGCAAGTCCTGAAGTAAGTAGTGTTTTCTGTCTTCCGGATGAGGCAGCACGGGTCTGGGGGACCACACAGCGAGTGGCGAAAATGGAAGTCTGCTCTGTCTGTTCTGAACCCTATACTTCATACTTCAAGGCTGTACTGACACATGGTCTTTTGGAATGAGGGTATCTCTACACCATCCATAGGTTGTTTGTGATATAAAACGATTCATCATATGACTCTCATGGTCAGGGGAAGGTATAGATTGGGCTGCCACTTTATGAAGCAATTTAAAATGATTTCATCTTCAGTTTCGAAGGCAAAGTTTGTGGATAAACTTAGTCATCCAATTCTGAAATCCTAGGGGAAGCAGGCAGTTTGGAACTTGAGGTAAGTTTAGGGAAAACAAGGAAATAATACTTCTCCTAGCACGTAATAAAGTTATGGAACTCATTACCTTGAGAGGCTGTGCAGACAGGAAATGTAAATGGATTAAAAAGAGTTTGGACAAATTTATGAATGACAGAGTCATAAAAGGCTTCTAACAGAAGCTGGAATATACGAGGTGTGACTATAAAGTAATGAAAATCTTTTTTAAAAAAATAAGAAACTAGGACATGTCTATCCCAGTAAATATGTCTTTTCCTGTCAGAGTAATTGCTTTGGAAGAATACTGATTCTTATTTTATTACTTGTTTGTTGAAAACATTTTTTGGAAACTATTCGAGTTGAGAATATACCACACCCTGTTTTACAGATGAGGAAACCGAAACTTACAATGATTAAGTACCTTGTTCACAGGTACCCAGAAGCAGTTCCAGGTGAGAATCTGGGTTACATGTATTGCATGCTGTTCCCTGCCATATGCAGTCTCTTGTTCCAAATTTCTTCAAAGTTTCTGGCAAATTCTTTCAGATACTCTAACAGTGTTAATCTTCACCTCTTCATTAACTATCTGAAAGAATTTGGATTTAACTTTTAAGAGTGTTTTCTTGCTATTCAAAGCTTGAGTAGCTTTTAAGTCACAGGAAGAGGCAATACAACTATATTTTTGCTGCATCACCCTACCCTCTTCCATTAGCCGTGACGTGTGAAGGTGAGAGGGTTCTTCTCATGAAGCCAAAGGAAGTGATGGAGACTCAGCCTCTTTGGTGCAGAGGGCGCCATCTTGGAGCTTTCACAACTCCCTTCCCAGGAATCCTATAGAACGAATACAAACAGCTCAAGGTGGTTTGAATGATAAAAAGGAGACAAGAGCTGACAAAGCAGGGTTTAAATCAGAGCAGAGACTGCACAGTGTAAGAAAACTGCAGAGCTCAGATGCAAAGTGGAGACAAGGTTCCCCTCAGAGGCAGTCAATGTGGAGACCCAGATGGACTTATCAAGATCTGACCAAAGACATGGGTCACTGGAAACTCAGGGGCTCGTGTTCATTCATGCCCTGCCTGCTGAACTCACTTTGATCAAATATGCTTTTTACTTGGATTTCTAAGAAAAACAAGTGGGGAGGCACGTGTTGGAGGAAAGAGACCAGCACAGAGAAACCCCAAAGTCTGTGAAGTGCGTCAGCTGACTTTCTACTTGGGCTTGGAGATTTTGCTTCCTCCAGGGGGTTTATCGCCTTGAACCAAAGCTAACAGGGAAAAGACAAACATGTCACCAAAAGGGACATGTTGACATGTGTTGATGTCTCTGCCAGGTTTTACAACACAACCCAAAGGGAATGCTGGGAGCCAGCTGGCTGTGTGTCCTGGTTGACAGTGTGGTTCTGGGGGCTCTGGGAGAAGGGATATACTGGAGAGATCCAGGCCAATAAGGACAGCTAAGAACAGTGGCTCCCCAGCCTGTAACTGCTGCTGTAAACAAATTGACTTTTGTTTTCATGATTTTTTTTTTTTTTAGGTTTTTTTGAGACAGGGTCTCGCTTTTTTGTGGTTCAGGCTGGCCCTGAGCTCAGCCTCAAACTCACATCACAATCCTCCTGCCTCTGCCTCCCGAGTGCTGGGATTACAGGCGTGAGCCACCACGCCCGGCACTTGTTTTCATGATTTTAAAAGTCATGGAACGGAAGACCTGGATGGGAGAGGTGAAAAGGCATGGTTACCAGATTTGGCCAGATCTGGAGTGAAATCAGTAGGCAGAGATTATGCATCGATCAGTGTTTGTAGACACATACACACGCATATAAGCAAACACACGTGTGCAGGCTGAGAACACTTCAATAGGATTATTGCATCCTTCTGAGCTAAGAAAAGGGCAGGAAGGGTTGAGCCTTAGCTGTAGGTGGGAAGTTGCTAGTGGTCAAAAGCTCCTTATTCAGAAAACTCTACAATTCTCCTTTATCTATTCCCCAACTCCATCCCAGCCCCACAGAGCCATGTAGATTTTACAGATACAGAGGTTTAAAAGACACTCCAGAATGCTGTTTTGAAAAAGATCCTCATTTTTTGAGACCCTGTCACTTGCCTGAAACAAGCAGAGGACAGTCCTTCTGCCTTGGACAGAGGTTGCTTTTGGGGAATGTTGCTGCCCAAAGCAGCAGCATTCCTGGGGTAGAGCTGGGGGACACAGCTTACTCTGCAGCATTGTGAAGGTAGAGGGTTGTTGAAATTTGGTGACTTGACTTGGAAATGGGTCAGTTCTGACACTTTTTGCTTTTCTGATCATCAGGCTGGACTGGCTTTTAGTCCTCTAGAGTCTCTGGCAGAAGTGACTGGAGATATGCGGTGGGCAAGGCCAGGTATACGTCAGAGTCAGGACAACCCATCTCTACTCCCCTCCACCCAAACCTCTGACTCTGGCCACTTCCGTCTAAGCTTGGGTGACAGCAAGCCTCTTTGAAAGGTGGCAACTTTTACTGAAAAAAACTTGTGTTCAAATTAGAATACAGGTTCCAAGTTGCAAAGAAATATCTTGAAGTTAGAAATCAGATAAGCAATGTTCCTCAGACTGTGAGGGGCAGAGGAAACACTCATTGGCTCCATGAGCAACCTGAGGGAAGGAAGGTGCTGGCTGGTTCCTGCAGCGCTTTCACCAGTGGGAATCAACACAGATCCTTACTGCTCCCTGGAAAATCACCCTCCCCAGCCCTGGGGGCCTTTCTTAAAGGTTGAAGGGAGTTAATCCTGGCTCCTTGTGCCTATCTTGAGTTTAGACAGAAATCTCTTGTCTTTCAATGGAAATTTCAGAAGAGCAAAGAGAGGAAAAAGAAAAACCAAAAATTCAGGGCTTCAGCAGGAACAGGAGAGCCTATGAACCCCCGGGGGTGGGGGGGCAAATGTCCAGCGTGAGGAGCCCCAAAATCTGGGCCCGGACCCTCTCAAGCTTCACCCCAGGCCTCAGTGGCCCAACCTTGGGGGTTTTCCCATGCCCTGACCCACAGACCAGATAACTTCAAAAGGAGAAAAAGCAGGCAACAGCCCCAGGGATTCACCCACATGATGTGTGTGTGTCATGCTACAAAGCACGCACCCCTTCAGATCCAGAGTCTGGGGGAAACGCCTGTGCCAAACAACAAGGATCATTTTCCCAGCCACTCTTCAGGCCAACCCCACAGAGTCCGCTGCTGGGAGGAGGGCAGGGCAGTAGGTAACAAGGGTGACCAGCCAGTGTGTTTTGGGGCCCAGCTCCACCACCGTCTGGTCCCTCCCTCTGCAGATGGGGATAGTCGTGGGGAGTGTGATGATTACACTTGGCATTTTGGAAGCCACGCTGGAGATGGTGATATTTGCATTAAATTCTATGACATTAAAGGAAAATGTCGGCTTTAAGTATATGCAGCATGTATAAAGAAATGTAGTGAATGCAAATGTTAAGCATTTCAGCAAAGACAGTGCTTGTAATCCCTCTCAAAATTCACTTGTCCAACTTTTGCCACTTTTTGCAACAAGTCTGAAGTCCTCATTCCCAAATGCCTTCAGGAAACTATCGTGGCTGCTTCTGTGTCCTGAATCCATTCAGGACATCTGCCTTTCCGGGCCATTTTGATTTCGGAGAAAAGCCCAAATCAGCGCAGCGTGGGCTCCGGTGAACATGGCGGATGAGGACACAGCCCGGTGTTGCGAGCTGGCCTGTCAGGCTCAGGGCATTTGGCAGCAGCACCGTTTCAAAAAATTTGTATCTGATAAGTCACTCAGGAAAAAAAGATTTCTAGAACTGCTTCAGAAAGTGGGAAGAATGATGGAATAAGTGTTCAAAGCCGGGGTGGGGTGGGATTTTACTGTAATTTTTTTCACTTTTATGTATTATACTTGTTTGCAGTACCTTCTGGTCATATTCCTCATACGGGGCTACTACATGTTTATAACGCATCCCAATTCTCGTTTCATCTTCCCTCCTGCCATTGCTTGGTCCCCTTTTCATTTGCAACAGATCCTTAATCATTTTGCTCTTTATATTTCCCATTTCTTGTACACATTGTGGTCACTGGATAGATACACATATATGAGGGATGTCACACTTGAAAGGCTGTAGGAATAACCAGGCCACTGTTAATTATCACGTGGAGTGGGACTGTGGGATGAACTACTGACTCATTTTTCATTTAAGGTTTTTTTCTTCTGCGGCTCTGGGGATTGAATTCTGGACTTCGCACTTTCCAGGGAGTACTGATCTACATCCCCCACCCTAATGTTACTATTATCAAAAAGACTTAATAAAAATTAAAAACGCACTTAAAAAAAATCTCAGCTTAAGAAGTCACCAGATAACTTCCGAGAAAGACTAGGCACAGAGCACCGAGCCCTCCTCAGTCCCAAGCCTCAGCCAAGGAAGAGGACTCCACAGAGGGGCGGCGAGTGCACGGCGAATGGATAGTGTTTATAGAAACATCACTTTCACCCCCAACTGCACATCTTTTTAAGTTCCTCTCAGACCGAGCCCTACGTTTCTGGCAGCACCGAAGGATTGTCTTGACATGTGCCGAGTTTACAGGCCTCAGTTGTTCAAGGTTGCTCGCTCCAGGATGTAGTTCGAGCCCAGTAGACTTTCCCAGGTTTCCTGTGCAGACTTACGAACTAGTTCGGACGTTTGACAGATATGAAAGTTTATCAGGTTTTTTTTTTTCTTTTGGAGTAGGGAAACAAAAAAGGAAAAAATGCTTTGAAGTATAAGAGAGAAGATAACGTCCTGCACACAGAACAGACCGCTGTGAGAATGAGAGGCCGGCGGTAGCGCATGCGCTCTGTGCCGGCCTTTTATGTCTTCTGTGTGGCTGTCCAGGTGGGACCACTCAAGCGCGTGCTGGATGATTGCTGTAGGGTGCTGCGTTTGGCGGGTTCTCGTGTGGAGCCAGTGCAGCACGCGGTGCAGCGCTCTGCCAGATCTCGGGTTAGGCTTAGGTCAGATGCGGGTACTGCTCCTCTGCGCCTGTGGCTAATGATTCACCTGATTGGGCGGCCGGATGCTCCTAATTGGGCGGCCGGATGCTCCTGAGTGGGCGGCCGTGAACAGCTGACCCAGCCCGTGGCTGTGCGCGGGCTTCGCGCTACTTGCCCGGCCCTCCTCCAAGGTCTGTCAAGGCTTCAGTCATCCTGAGCTTGACCTATGCTGATAGATGCACAGTGTCAGAACCTGTCTGGGGGTTCCAGCAGCCCCGAACGGATGAGCTGGGCCCATGAGGACGAGGGACAGTACAGTCTCAAGGGCTGAGTGTTGGGGGGGGGCAGGAACACGGGGGAGGGGCAGCACGTGTGGCTTTGTTCACAGAGGTGTGTGGGTTCAGTGAGGCCCAGGACCATGGGGAAGGAGCGGGCTCTGGGAGAGTTCACGTCTTGGGCACATTTTAACATTTTTAATGTGAGTCCCCCAGGAGAGCTGGGAAATACTCCTTTGTGAAGCTGCTGCTTTTTTTTGAGACAGGGTTTCGTTCAGGCTGGCGCTGAGCTCAGCCTCAAACTCACATCACAGCAATCCTCCTGCCTCTGCCTCCCGAGTGCTGGGATTACAGGTGTGAGCCACCACCCCCGGCACTGTAGTATGTGGTACTAATTGCTGCTGGGCGTGAATCTCCACGCCCAATACTGTATGTGGTTACCGGGGGTCGAATCTGGGCCCTTGCACTTTGCAAGATAGGCGCCGGAACCACTGAGCTAAATCCCCAGCCTCCTGAAGCTTCTTTTCTGCTATGCTGCCTCCCTGTTGAGGAAGAGGAGTTTGAAGATAAAACACGAAACAGGTTAATTTTGAGGCAGGGTCTCACTTTTGTAGTTCAGGCTGGCCCTGAGCTCAGCCCTGAATTCACAGCAATCTTCCTGATTCTGCCTCCCAAATGCTGGGATTAGAGGTGTGAGTCACCATGCCTGGCAGACATTGTTGTATGTGGTTACCCAGGATTGAACCTGCGACCTTGCATTTGCAAGGCAGGCACTGGCATCACTGAGCTAAATCCCTGGCCCTTTCCTGTTGATTTTGATGGAGCCCTCATGAGGGTGAGGCCTGGGGGATATCTCTAACCCGGCTTGGAACCAAGGCCATGGGGACCCATGTGAGCGCGTGGTGGCGGTGTGGGTCCCAGGGCCCAGGTTTGCAGCTACATGGGGCATTCCTGCCAACACACACACAATTGTGCCATCCCTTAATTAGAAACCTTTTTTTTTTTCTTTCTTTTACCAGGGACAGCTTCTGCTGCTTGTCAACAAAAACATATTTGTATGCCAGCCTTAAAACACATACACATATAAACTGCCAATTATTCTGCATACACAGACCCTGGCAAGACACAGACAAGAGCTGTTTGCTTTCCCTTAGACTAAATTAAGACGGCCTTTCATGGGAACTTATTTGTGGGGGTAATTTTCCACCTCATTTAATTAGGCTAATTGATTCAGCCGCCCTGTCAAGAGGCCGCGTGGTGCTGGTGCTTGGGGCAGATTTCTCTGGTTCTGTTTGGAGTGTGCTTTGTGCAGCAGCAGGATTAGCTTTCCTGTTTTCTAGACCCAAAGTGGCCTTTTTTTAACTTTGTGTATCTGACTCTGCAGCACACGAGTGAGTACTTGTGAGTAGCTGCTAATTTACAATGCTTTCTGCAAAGGTTGGGTGCCGAGCCCTGCTAGAGCCCATGGAGGCTGAGAGGGATCTGAGGCACCTGGGTCCTAGAGGCCGGGGCATCTGGCAGATTCCAGCACAACCAAGCATTGTTCTTACACACAAGGCCAATGTGTGGATTTTCCAGGAGGTTGTGTCCCAGTGTATCCAGTTCATGAGTTGCTGTTGAGTGGATTTTAGGAAAAATAAACAGGTTGTACGTCCCTAATCTGGAAACCTGAAATCTGATGTGCTCCACTAACCTGCCTGAAAGTGGAAAATTCCACTCCCGAGAACTTTGTTTTAGACACATTATTAAACACCTGCCCCAAAGGACCTCTGGTCTGTGGATATAAAGTATATGAAACATAACTGAGCATTCATTTAGATAGTCATATTCTCAGCACATCTCACTGTACGTATGCAAAGATTCCCAAGTAGAAAAAATATCTGAAATGGTGATCAGGCTGGGCTTAGATCCTACTCAATGACAAAATGCATTTCTACCCTGCTTTCTGTGTTCTCCTTCCTGCGTGCTTCCTGAGTCTTGTGTGCTCAGTGGGATCCCAAGTGTGCAGAAGCACTGCAGGTTCGCTGAGTCTGTGTCCATGAGGTGGCTGTCAGGCTGTACACGTGCTGTTCTCTAGTCTCCCCAGGTACAAACCATGGAACCCTCACTGCCACCTGATGAGCCACGTATGGGGCTGTCACAGAGGCATACACAGAGAAAGAAACAGGCAGGAGTGGTTGCAAGTGGTTCTGCCCTGTGTCCCACAACATGGCATCAGCACTCACTCTTTCCTTCCCTACCACTCTAGGGAGTGCTCTTGCTGCAGGAAAACAAGGGTGATTTTCTGTGTTTTGCAAGAGAGTCCTGTGTCCCTCTACTGTACCGAGATACAACTGTCCTCCTGGTAGATTAGTGAAGAAGGTAACTTTGTGCCAGTATTAGAAACAGAAGGTGGTCAACTTTTCAGTCAAGGGCTGGATGTTGAATACTAGGCCGCATAGGGTCTGTTGCAGCTTCTCCACTCTACCTAGTAGACTGAACCAGTGTAGACGGCGTGTAAACAAGTGGGAGTGGCTGTGTTCCAATAAATCTTTATTTACAAAACCAGCAGCCAGCCAGAGTTTCCCCACAGGCCTCCATTTGCTAACTTGTGGCTTGCAAAATGGTATTTGTATGAACTTCAGCTATCATAGAGCAGTCTGGATGCAAAACAGAACCTACAATCCTGTTTCTCTTATCATGTTTTCATACCCAGGCTGGTCTCTTGAGGCACCCTTTGCTCTTTTGCTTCTGACAGATGACAGTTCTGTGTGCTAAATAAACTTGAATTTGCAGTCTTCCCCAGCCTAAAAGCAAGGTGGTCAGGCCACCCAGGGCCATGGCAAACAGTGGCGGGTGAGAGACTGAGGCCCTCTCCAATAAACAACTGGACTGTTTATTGAATTTTTGAGGCTATAAGCCTGCAGGGAAATTCCAGGAGCCTGAGGTTGGCAGAGACAGAGTGGGGTGTATCCTGTTGTCACTGACCAATGGCAAACGTACTGCTACACTGATGGTGAGAGCACCGCTGGAATTATTCTCTTGTTCTCAGTAAGTTAGAATTTGTGGGGCAACTCTGGAAAACCAAGTTAAATACACTGAAGCTTTTTGTATTAGACTCAAGTATTGCCACCTACCAAGGAGGATGCCTGGAATCAGAGCCTGTCTTTGGGGGACTGGAGCAGGATGTGTTGGTGCTAGGGCGGGGGCTGTGCCTCCAGGAGAAATTAACATAGCTCCACCCACCTGTGTGTTAATTACACAGGTAATTAACCTTACAAGGAGAAAGAAATGAAACAGTGTCAACCTTTGGCAAGTCCAAGACACAGCAGAAAAACACAACAGGTGTGAGGATTTAAAGAGATAAAAACTGTAGTGACAAATATGGAGGAGAGACGGGGAGATAACATATATATACATACAAAAATATCACATTATGCAGGCAGTTGACAATTGGATCCACAAGCCTAGAAAAGTGCTTTCAAAGTGAAAATTTTAAGCATTTTGTAAGGAAAAAAAATAAAAGCTTTAAATTCACATGTAAAAATTGTAATTTTTTTCCAACAAGATCTTGGAGCTTGTTACATTTTATTCATTCAGTTGATGTTTGTGGAGTAACATCCATCGGACACTGTGTTAGACCCTGGGATATGAAGATACAGAACTAAGTTTCTGCCCTCAAGGATTATTTTGTGCTCCACTGTAGCTTAAATGGACCCAGTATATTTATCCTGTCTTCCTTGTTTGGGATGCACTCTACCCTAGGTTAGGGAAAAAGAGCTTCCTGGTCTACTCAGGGTGAGCCCCATTTATGCCCCTTGTCCCAGAAGACTCTTAGTAACCCCACTATTCACTTGCCGGGGTGCCTCAGTCTGGCTAATGACAGTCATCCTGACTGTGGGTCCTGATGAATATTTGGCCTAGGAATTCACATTTTTATTGGGTGACCTGCTAATCTCTTCACGTCTGGTCAAATTAGTAATGAACCTCAGCTCAGAGTACAGCCGGTCAGATTTTCTATCTTGATAATATGGACAGAAACCCAGAGGGTAAGATGACTAGAAACCAGCAAAGGATTTAAGCTGGGCAGATCTGTTGCCCTAACAACCTGAGGACATATTTGCAAGGCATTATGGAGGTAAAGAATCCAAGGGCTTTGGAAAGGAGCCAACAGGGAGAAGATGGTCCTATTTTCTTGTCACTCCTGGTTCAGATATCAGCACCGAGCTTAGCAGGAAGTGTGGCTTTACCACTCCCCAACCCCCTTTCCAAGGAGGCACAGGCTCCCCACTATTTTCCCTTCCCTTCCCAGAACCCTTCCTTTCCCTTTGAAGTCAAAAGCGCTCCTGCAGAAACTTGAGAGCCACTCTGAGAAGACAAAGTTGGACATTTTATTCACTGACTGTGATGGCAGAGCCTGTAGTTGGGAGCAGAAGGAACCCTGAAAGGATATGGTACAGAAAGCCCCTAGAAGAGATGAGGGCTGCCCCTCTGTAGTTCCTGGTTTGGGAGAGTATGGAAAATAGATCTTGTATGTGTCACAGGGTCTGGGTTTGGGATCTGGAAGTGTGACTAGGACCCCGGGCCATAATATTACTAGAGACCAAAGCAGTTTGGGACATCAAAGCAAGTAGATAAACCCATTGGCCAAAGGATACATGAGAACTGTAAGGCCACCTCTGCCTGTGCTCTCTACTCTACACTGACTGTTAGAACCACTCCTGGATCACCCTGGGTTCTTAAGATAGCAAACCAAGTCAGCCATCTTCACTGAGTCTGAGGATTCACCTAAATGTGTCCCTTCCATTCCTCCACTTAACAGGAGAACAGAGGGAGGAAGGTGTGTGTGACAGCTGACAATGTCTTCTTATCTTGCCCCGCCCTGCTATTCCAACTCCAAGTGTAGCCTACCTTAAACTTGGGAGGGGAGAAAGGGAAGAGCTCCCGCCGTGAGTTGAGGACTTGGAGATGTGCAGCAGACAGCACTGGCTCCTTTTTGTCGGGTCCTGTTCCCCAGGGCTACTCATCTGGCATCAAACCACGGGGCGGGGGGTCATCACGTATTGCCAGCACTCTCAGCCCTTATATACAGCCCCACTTCCTTGTTTTCAACCTCCCCAAACCAGCCCCATAGGGGGTAGTCTTTGTCTATTTGTTTTCCTTTAATCACTGTGGCCGGGAGGGGCCTGCTGTTTAGCTGTTTACCTGCTGCCTTGCACTTCCTTGATGGAGCCAGCGTTGTTTAGCCTCAGGGGACCCCACACCTTTTGAAGAGTGCAGACACTCTCTCATCTGGGCTCAACAGGGGTCACCATTGCTCTCAACGTGGGAAAGCTGGCTGGGGCAGGAAGTCGATTTGCCAATGGTTTGTGGATCTCTAAAGCTCAGCTTTACCTGACAACCCAAACAGATGCAGTCTACTTGTGGCATCCAAATTTCTTGGGGCAAAGGGTCATAGGGTACAATTAGGAAAGAAATGCTTCTCCTTATGGGGAGTGGAATGAAAAAAAACAATTGAGAAACACTAATGCAGGAAAGAAAAATAGAAAGCGAGCCTTGAAACTTCCGGACATGTTTTTTCCCATTTTCCTAGACATATATAAATTCCTGTCTTGATGGCTCATGTGAGAGAATCAGATTTATAGATGGTCTTGCTTGTCATGGAGATCTGCTTGTTTTCTGGCCTCCCGGGAGGTCCTGGGCCTAGTGAAGGACCCTACATACCCCAATCTTGGCTGCTTGTTTTCCAGGCCACTCATTTATTCCAGAGACTTTGGGCTAGAGGGAATAGTTTCCACATTTCAGCCTCCACAGACGCATTATCCTAGCCTGTTAGCTGTGCTCAAGGTCTATGGCCTTTTTTACGATTTACCCCTAATGAACACGGTGAAGTCTGAGATTGGATGAGGAAGATTTATTCCAAGCAAATAAAAAGGCAGAATGAGACCTCAGAATATGTAGCAAGGCAAAGGGAGCTAATGTGGACATTTTGGTGCGCGAGTACCACATTCCACCAAGGGTTTGATGCATCGTCTCTCTCTGGTTTGCTTATTTACGGGGACAGTTAGCAGGGGAGGCTAACTGGCCTCCCAGTAAGCACTGAGAAGAGGGCCTGCAAGTGTGCTGAGATGCTGCAGGGAGAAGCCACATCATTCCTCCAGTGGGGGCGGATGGCTGACAGACTGATTGGTACCGCTCACTGGGCCTGAGCAGCATTGCAGTGTCTTCACCTCTTCTCCCCAGCCTGGTCCATCTGCACTGCCATCTTCTGCAGGACAGTGTAAGCCTGTGATGACCCCAGTATCACAGCCCAGTACCATTGCCAGTGTGGGTATCCAGTGCAGCCAGGCGGGTCCCCAGCAGGTAGGGAAGGGAGAGGATGGCTTAGCCAGGCCCAGAGACACCGTAAGAAGCAAATGCTTACTCCTTCTCTCTTTGGTCATTTTCTATGTTCGCTCCTTAAAAGCTCAGGGAACAGATTCAATAAACTGTGTACCTTCCAGGGAAGTGACGCTGTTTTATTACTTGAAAATTAACCAGTCGTATTCACTATATGAACAGGCTAAAGAAAAATAATCATGAGCATATTACAAGATCTGTAAAGGGTGTTTGATAAAATTTGACACTTGCTCGTAACAACTTTCCAAAAAACAGGAATAGAGGGATCTTTCCTGACTTAGTCAAAATTGTCTATGGAAAAACAGAAAACCCTACAGTTGACATTAACAGAGAGTTTGACTCTCTTCCCTTACAGATGGAGAGTGACTGATGTCCATCTTTAGCACTGTTATGGCACAGTGCTGAGGAGCCGGCCAGAGCGGGAGCGAAGTGAACAGAATTAAAGCATGCAGCCAGGAAAGGAAGTAAATAAACTGCCTGCTTGCAAATGAGATGCTCACACACGTAAACGTCCTAAGGAATCCACACATGAATCCTCTTCTAACTAATAAATGATTTCATCAAGGTTACAGAATACAGGATAAACATACAAGAAGCAATTGTATTTCTATATACTAGCAATGAATATATGGATGCCTAAGTTAAATTTTAAGAGAAATATAAAAGACAGATGGTAATATGAAACAGAGGCAGAGCTTTTGGGAGGAGGAGAAGTGAAAGCTTACTCTTTCTTTTGGTCATTTTCTGTGTTCTTTCCCAAAAAGCTCAGGGAATGACTCACTGCTGGACTCAACAGACTCCGGGGATCTATGTCTGTAACTCGCCCTCGGAGTCTCCAACTGTGCTTTTTGTGGTGTTAGTCGTGATTCACAGAAGGAATGGAGACACTCACTGGATGAGTTTAAAACCAGCAGGGAGAACAGCCTCAGAGGACTGAACCCTGAGCTGTCTTCTAAGAATTCCTTTTAAACGCAGCACATACAAAAGTAGCAATACAAAGGATACGGAAAACAACAAAAGAGATGGCCTTGAGCAGTTCCCAGGACAAGCCATGCAGTGCTTCTTGATAATCCTTAAACCACAGCCTGTTTAGGAATCTCCTGTGCAAGATTCAGTAACATAAGACTCCGTGGAATGCCAGAGACATCTTGTGACTGTGATAAGGAAACTCAGAACTCTGCATAACCATTCCCTAGAAACTTGGCAAAAGTCACATCTTTTCCTACAAATCTTGGGGTTGAGGGAGCTCAGATCTTCTTTAGACACAGAGCCCCAAATGACTGGCATACCTTGGCTTTAATCACTCAGACACAAGCACACGAGCACACACAATTAAAGTTTCACAGGGTTCAGCTGTCTCCTGCTCACCCTGGTATGTCTTGGGGTAAACAACTTTACTTCAGGTGTTCCCACTTCTCCTGCAGCATGTTAGCACACCTGCATACCTTCTTGTCAATGCTCTCGAGGAGGCGAGTTAGCTTCATTCTTCCAATCTGATCTCCACATCTTCTTGCTCATATTTTTGTGATGTCTGCTTGGTTATATATTTTAGAGTCTAGAATCCAGACCAATACCTTAGTGTTTAGGATACTTCACTATCTCATTGATGTGATTATTTTATTTTAAAATTTATTATTATTTTTCCATTTGCAGGAACTCTTATTCTCTTCATATTTTTTTGTTTTACTTTATCTTAACTTTTGATGGCTGCCTGTTCATAGTTTCTGTAGACATTGTCTTAAAATTCTCTATGTATGTTAATTATATTTTTGAGAAATATTTCTGTTCTCTGAGTTTTATTTATCTGTTCTTGTTCTTTAATGGAATCAGCTCTTCCTCACAGGCTAAGACTTGGGACTCTCTGGCTTTTGAACAGGGCTGTGGAGGACAGGCTACATGCTCTGGTTGCAGGTAGGACCTGGAGTTCCACATAGGGTATGTGGGTATGGAGCAGCCTGGAGAACACACAGAGGGGGTCCTTTTTGAGTCCTAAGAATCAAATTGAGGTAATGCTTAGCGATACCAAATGATTCATTTTTATGCAAATAGAAGCTCAAGTTGACAGGTGGATCCATCTGGAGCCAACTTTCAGATTACATTCTGGTGGCCAAAGCTGCCAGCAGATGTTAGGTGCAGTAGAGAGTGAGCTCTGCCTCTGCCGTTTCTAAAGGAGTTCAACAACAGCAAATAGCCTGGTGTTGCCAGGAGAGGAGCAGCAGAATCCAAGGGCCCAGGGAATGATTGACGCTCAGAATTAGCACCTTCATGAACCATTATTAACAGTTTATGTGCCACACTGAGAACTTCCTGTTTCAAAAGTTGGAGGGATGTGTAACTTGCATTGAATGCGCTTTACTTATCTGGGAAATGTACTAACACTGATGTCAAGTAAATGAAGCATGAATCTGACTGCAGAGTGTTATGTGTGTGTGCATACTAGCACACACACATTTGTGCATGACACACTTCTACACAACTTGGTGTGATCTAATTGATCAACAGTCAGGTACACACTTCACTGCTTGCCAAGTGTGCAGGTCTGAGCTCAGCACTGTGGATGTTCCTTTTCTTTCCTTTCCTTTCCTTTTTTTTTTTTTTTTTTTTGAGACAGAGTCTCACTTTTGTTCAGGCTGGTCCTGCTGGGAATACAGGTGTGAGCCACCACACCTGGCTGTGGATGTTTCTTATAGAACAGAAGAGAAAGCAGGGCCAGCCCTGGGCTGCTTCTCATGTGGTTGCACATTCATTATTCAAAAGTTGCTTTATATTTCTTATATGAACTTCCTAGCTCAAGTAAGATCTTTTCTCTTTCTGTGAAATTCAAAATATTTACATGTCCTTGAGAAATAAGCATGATATTTGGTTTAAGCCACAGAATCATCACCATCCCAGATATATAATCTTTTTTTTGGAGACAGGGTCTCACTTTGTAGTTCAGGCTGGCCCTGAGCTCAGCCTCAAACTCACATCACAATCCTCCTGCCTCCGCCTCCGGAGTGTTGGGATTACAGGAGTGAGCCACCACGCCCAACACCGTGGTATGTGGTACTGGTTGCTGCTGGGTGTGAGTCTCCATGCCCAGTATTGTTATGTGGTTACTGGGGATCGAACCTGGGTCCTTGCGCTTGCAAGACAGGCGCTGGAACTACTGAGCTAAATCCCCGGCCCCCCAGATATATAATCTTAATTATCAATATAAATGTACATAGGCCCCCTGGATCTTAATCCTTATTAGAAAAGGAGCTGGCAAATTTTCTCCTATCCTATACATTCTTTAGCCTGTTGATTATTTCCTTTTCTGTGCAGAAACTTTTTCATTAATAGCATCTTGTTTGTTGATTCTCGACATTATTTCTTGTGTGGTTAGCATTCTGAATAGGAAGAACTTGCCTGCGACTCTGGCTTCCAGGGTTTCCCCTGTTATCTTCCCGAAGTTGGAAATTTCTATTTTATGCCTGAGTCTTTGACCTACTTCAATTTTATTTTAGTACAGGTGAGAGATATGGGTCTAGTTTCAGTCTTCTGCATGTAGGTAACCAGTTTTCCGGCACCACTTGTTAAAGAGGCTGTCTCTTTGTATTATGTTTTTGGCCACTTTATGAAAAATATCGGATGGCAAAAGGGACAGGAATCTTCTTCTGTCCTCTGACCTACTTGCCTATTTTTGTGCTAGTGCCATGCTGTTTTTATTACCATAGCTTTGTAGTATAACATGAGATCTGGGATTGGGGTGCCTCCCTTGTTACTCTTTTTGCTTAGGAATGCTTTTGCTGTTCTGGGTCTTTTTTGTTCTGTATAGATTTTGGGATTTTTTTAAAAAGAGCTTTGTGAGAAACATTGTTATTTTAATAGGAGTGGATTAAATCTATAGATTATCTTTGGTACTATGGTCTGTTGGACTATATTAATTCTACCTACCGAGGTACGGGAACATCTTTCCTATTTTCTAATGTTTTTTTCAATTTTTTTTAAATTGAAATCTTTATTGGTAATTACATATACGCATCATGATTGCACTCCATAATGGGAATTTGTACCAGTATAATATACTACTTAATTCTCATTTTTTCCATAGCCCTACCCATCCTACCACCCTCCATATACATAAAATTTGTTTACTTTCTTTTTTGTTATAATCTCATTATTTTTCCCCCTTCACCCTATTTTACTTTGAGTATTTTCTATTTCACAATATATAACATACAATTCTAGGACTCATTTACATCTTTATTTTCTCATACCAGAGAAAAGATGTGATATTTACCTATCTGTGACCTATTTATTTCACTTATGAGAATATTCTCAAGGTATGTTCATTTAAGTATAAATGATTCAAACATCATTTTTATGGCAGAGTAATACTCCATTCTGTAGAAGAGCCACAGCTTTTTTTTTAAATCAATTTTTTTATTCAGAGTTCTATAATTTTCATTACAGAGGTCTTCTACTTCCTTGATTAGGTTGATTCCTAGGTGTTTAATTTTTTGAAGCTATCATAAATGGAACTGCTTTCCTAATCTTTCTTGGTGGGTTTATTATTGCTGTGCAAGAATAATATTGATGTTTGTGCACTGATTTTGGGCCACCCTGATGAAGTCTTATGATTACCTCAGGAGTCCTCAGTGTAAGGAATCATACCATCTATGAATAAAGATAATTTGGCCTCTTCCTTTCCTATTCTAATGGAAGGATCACCCACTAGGCTGGAGGTCTCAGAGTGTCACTCAAGTTACCCAAGTTTTGCTTCTTGTTTTCATGTTTAAAAATACAAATCAACCTCCATTCTGAACCATTTACTCTGGGAAAAGATTCCATAGGGTCACAGAAGTTGACAGCAGGGTGCCTCCAAAGGCAGAGGAAACCTAAAGTGCTTGTGGTAGATAAGCGGAATGACCAATTGTCTGGCATTATTCCTGCCACCTACATGTTCCTGGGCTTTCTAAAGAACTGGGTTCTACATTCTTACCATCCAGAGTGGTTAGGATATGACCTCGTGGCTGTCTACTTACTGTATAAAAGTTACTTCCAAAATATCCCTCGAGTTCTTGAGAATTTGAAGGAGGCTGTGTTTGGAAGCATCTTGCAGCTGACTCAGGGTGTAGTCATCTGCTGTTTGCTGGAGATGACCAGCAAGGTCAAGAGCTGCTACAGACTGGTGCTGGAGCAGCAGGTGGATCTGAAGGAGTCTGAGCCATTGCAGCTGCTGCCCAGTGAGGGCCACCTCTCCACACTGCTCTTGCTACTGACTCCCTCCACTTTTCCAGGCACTGCCCTCATTCCTGGAGTAGACCCTGGCTGTCTGTCTTAAAGCCTGGGTCCAGTGAACTCTTGATCTCTAGAAAAAACAGGAAAGTGACTATTCATTGCTCAAGGGGACCAGAACCAGTATCTGGGGTTGTTTGCTGCATGACTTTACTAGATGCCTTCTCTCTGCTTTTCTCTTTATTCCACTCCTCTCTGGCCCCCTCAGTTTCTTCCACTTCTTTGCCAACCATAAATGTGCTTCCTGTCTTCTATTAAAGTAGGCCCTCATATTCTCAAGCTCTGTTGATACAGATTAATTCAACACATATCTTTGGACATTTGTTGCACTCTAGTTACTGCTGCCAGACTACACAGTTGGCTCCTTTGTAGGGAGACGTCATGAATTCATCTTGCTAGTGTGACATGTGCCCAGCGGCCCCTGTCTGGGAGCTTCCCAAAGAGAAACAAACACTGGCGAAGATCACAGTGTCTATGATGTGAGGGCTCCAGAAGATTTGTCTTGATTCCAAATGGCAGGAATAAAATCCATCCAGGCTGTGTTTGGAAGCGACAGTCTTAGGAAGCGACAATAAACCAGAAGTAATGTTTTCATGTAGATTTGACCGGATTCCAGACAGAAACCATAAATGAATGTTTATTTTTAATCCCCCTTACAAGGGTCATTTTAATTAAAGTCTTAAGTTAAAGGGAGCTGGTGGGTGTAGCCGTCTGACATCTGACCTAATGTAGCTTCAGTTTCTTTACAGGGCCAGGAAATTCGTTGTGCTCTGGAGTTGTTTTCCTGAAGATTTGAAATGGAGCTTTCACTGGGAAGACAAAAATGGAGAAGGAGACCTAGTCTCCTGAGGGGAGGTGTGGGTGAGTGCAGACAGTGAGCTGTGGATGCCAGGGGAATCTCAAGAGAAGGAAAGTGAATTGGCTGGGAAACATCCTTCCCGAGGGCGCCATGTTTTCTGATTCAGGTTGTCTCTGGTGCTTCCTCGGCCCTGCATTTCTAGCTTGTTTGTCATGAAACAAAGTTGAAAAATCATCTGTTGGGGAAGAGGTTTTTTGGGCCCAAATTTCTTTACTTCTTAGTTTCAAGTTTAATTTGAGCCTTTGGGTCTGAATTTCTTCTCTCTTTATGGCCACAACATCCTATTTATAAAAGAAGAGATTGGAGGAAAGTCTTCCTGGCCATCAAAGAGTATTAGAAAGCAACATTTGGATGAGTTAAGTATAAATGCACCGAAACATGTGGATCAGATTTACCTCAAAGTACCCGAGGTTTGGAGGAAGATGAGGAAAAGGCTTTGGCGGAGTCACACTTGGGCTTTTGCTGATCCTTATCTGAGTGAAAAATAAGTTTGAGGGATTATGAACTGCCAACACTAGGAAGATGTGGTTGGTCCTATGTGCATTATTGCCATTGTTGCAATTATCATGATTGATTTTGTATGTGAGCATTTAAATATTTGATAGCTTCCTTTTCTTTGTTCTGTCTCTTCAACTGTATGTAAAGAGAATACGTAAGAAAAGTGCTTGGATTACTTAATAAGGGATTTATTCTAGCTATTAGGGGAGGCTTTCTAGTATAAAGACTACCTATCTTCTATGATACCAGAAGCCCAACAATTTACCAAAGTTACACGGAAGTACAAGAGAATTTGAAGGAAGAGGGTGTTTTGATGGAAAGCTATGTCACTTTCCTTTTTCCCTCAACCATCCACCTTCAAGGCTTCTAACTTTGTTGTAGGTATGCTTTTACTCCTTTTCATCTTTCCAAGGAGAAAATGTCCTTTCCTTCATCAAAGGCCAACCCTTTTCCCGTGCCTTAGACCAGGGTGTCCAGTATGGCAGCCATCAGTGTGGTAGCCATCAATATGGCAGCCATCAGTGTGGCAGCCATCGATGTGGGAGTTACATGTGGATGTTGAGTCCTTGACATAAATCTTGTCTGAACTGAAATATGCACCAAAGTACTTATAGTGAAAAATATCTCATTCATAATTGCTTAAATTAATTACATGTTGAAATGGTAATCTTTTGAATATGTAGTACAAAATAAAAAATATGTTCTTAAAATTCATTTCACTTTCTCTATTTTTTCTTCTGTGGTTACTAGAAAATTTAAAATGATGAATGTGGTTTGTATTATGCTCACGACCCGATGTTCACTAGTGTCTCAGGGACACGACTCTTCTGATGATCTTATTTCTCTGTCATGCCTTCAATCTGTCACTCTTGTCTGGATCATTCTGTTAGCTTCCCACTTGTGCAAATGGCTTTGCAAACAAAAGGAAACTAAAATCTCCTCTTGACCCCATCGCTCCAGTTTCCGGTCTATCCCACTGGCCATCATTCTCCAAGCTTTTGGAAAGTTTTGCCACACAGCCTGCCTCCATCCTTATTGGCCAAACCCAGTCAGTGTTCTCACCACTGGCTCAGTGCTCCTGTTGCTGAAGTCACCAGTGGTGCCGAGTCCAAAGAACACAGCTTTACTGAGCACTACTGCAATGCGTGTCACTGTTGATCACTTCTTACTCTCTTTTGACAGCAAAACTCTCTTCTCTTGGCGTCCCTTACTATGCAAGGTTCCCTCGCCCTTCCTTCTCAGTCTGTTTTTTTGGACCTCTGTCTTTCATATGACCTGTGAAGAATGGAGCACCTCTGGCATTTATCCTGGCTCTGTCCTCTCTGTATATTCATTTTCCATTTATGCTGCGATGTCCAACCTCACAGCCCCTGATGCAGACCTGGAAATACAGACTCTCTGTGTGATCCAAGCCCACAGCCAAATGTCCAGTGGTCATTTATCAGGGCGTCTCCCAGGCATCCCATACCTATTCCTCCAAGGAGCTCAGAGCTTCTCTTCCATCTCAGTGAGAGCAACACCAGCCTCTCAGACTCCCGTGTAAGAAATGGGAGTCATCCTTAGTTTTCATTCCTTTTCCAAATACAGGTCTCACCAAGTACTTTCAGTTGTAACTCCAAAGCTGTCAGCTTCCCACCGTACCCTGGAATTGCTTTCCATGGATTTAGGATAAAACCCAAAGTCCCGAATTGGCCTGCATGGGCTGACGCTTACACCTGTTCTCCCCACTAGTTCCCCCAATGCCGTGCTGCCCCTTCTTGGGGGCCACATTCTTGTGGCTTCAGCAGGAACTTTGTGGGAAGCCATCAAGGTACCAAGGTCCTGGTGTGGGAATGAGTTTGGTGTGTGTGAGGAACAGAAAGTAGGAAAGTAAGAAGTAGTGGATGGAGTGAAGAGGGCAAGCCTGTCCTTGGGTGGGTCACCAGCTGCATTGTGACATGAGGATGGAATGGGGTCCCAGGTGTTCAGAGGCTCCTGGGCTATTTTGAGAGGGGGAAGTTGGTGGCTTTAACTCTGTGATGACAACCGGCATGAAGAAAAGTGGATGAATTTAGACTGAACTTTGAGGAGGAAGCAACAGGATTGGTTGGTGAATTAGCCATGGGAGAAGGGAAAAGATTAAGGTGACTTCCAGGTGGAAGTGGCTTGAGCAGCTGTGTGGGCACTTGTCATTTCCCAAGATGGAAAATCCTCTAGAAAATAGACGTGGTCATCTGGAAGACTCAGGGGATAACAGCTAAGCAATCACATATCCTAGTCTGCAATTCAGAAAAGGGCTCAGATGCTAGAGATACATGCTCTACAATAATCAGAGTATGGGTAGTAGTTAAAGGCATGGAAACAGATTTACACTCGAGGATGAGGGCAGAGAGGAACAGGAAGAGGACCCTGGGGAAAACACTGGGATGGACAGGAAATGGACAGAGGACAGGAGGGGATGAGAAGAAGAATGATAGAAGGAAACCTGAGAGCAGCCACTGCCAAGGGTCTTGGGTGAGATGCACTGCTAGGTGGGAGCCGGTGTCAGATTCTACAGCAAGCAGGGCGGTGAGGACGACCAGCGCTGTGTCTCTTGAATATGGCTTGTGGAAGGTAGTTGGTGGTTCTCAAAGAGCAGTTGGGTGGATTGGCAGGGAAGAGGTTGCCATGTAGGCAATATTTAACAGAATTTTATTTTAAAGAAATATGATGTGAAATGAAGTGCTTTTTGGATGGAGTAAGATAGAGGTATGTTGGCTGATAGGAATGACCTCAGGAAGTGGGGGCTGAATGAGACAGGAGAGACCAACACCATGGTTGTCCCTTCATCCATCTATCTATCTATCTATCTATCTATCTATCTATCTATCTTTCTAGTTTTTGACACAGGATTTCACTATGTAGCCCCAGCTGATCTTGCACTCTCTGTGATCCTCCTACCTCTGCCTCCTGAGTGCTGGAACTACAGGTAACAACTGTTCTCCTATAAGACCGGAGCTTTTAATAATCATTTTCATGGTATTCCATGCATACTTCCAATTCCTCTGGCCTCCTGCAACCAGCCTGGAGTGGCTGCGTGGATTCCTTCTGGTAGAAGGGTACTCCCACTCTTTGCTGGGGCATCTGTGTTGTCTCCCGGGCAAGTGCTTGCCGGGGTTACTGAGGACTGAGCAGAGCCAGCATTGGGCTGATGAAAGCGTTCTCCAAAATCTGGCTCAGGATCTGTGAACTTCCCTTTGAACACAATATAAATGCTACTGTGGACCTCGGAGGTTAATCCGTTACAATGAGACAATTAAATTTAGGGACTGTTTGGAAGATAAAAAGCAGTGAGTCATAAGCAGGTCAGGAAACTCAGCAGTGATAGATTTCTATAATTTCCTCAAGTTCACAGAGCTGATCTACTGACCCTAGTCGGGATGGGGTGACTGCCTGGTGGTGTCAGGAGTGGCAGGGAGAGATTACTTCTATTAAACAAGGAGCACTGGTCTCTTGCTTCCCTTTTCTGTCTCAAGAAGGTCGTTTACCAGCTGCTAATGCACTTAGCATTACACAGGCAACCGTATGTTAGCGGGAGGATCATTTTACAGCAGTGTGTGATGTGCACTGATTTTTCTCTTAGCTGCAACCACCAGCTTGAGTTTGGGTGCTCCCCTTCGCTGTAACCTGCTGGTTAAATGCTTATTGCATAAGCACCTTTGGAGGACTTCCAGAGCTCATGGGGAATGAAGGTGCATACTTTGATCACGTCTTCTTGAGAATGCTTACCAGGAGAAGGGAAAGATGGTCTGGCAAATCAGCCAGGATGCTTGGACCCTGACTTTTATCTTCAGCTTTGATGCCAGCCCCTTTCCATCTCCCAGAGCATGTGTGCTTCTGGAGTGGCTCATTTCACACATTTTCCGGATGCTGCCAGCACATGGTGTGGAGAGAACCTCAGCCACGTGTCCCTGCGCTGTGGCATCTGGTCCCTGCTCTGTCTCAGCAGCAATGCCACGAAGCTGCTGACACAGTCATTTCAGGAATTTTTGTCTCGTGTGCTAAACTGCCCCGTCTCATTAATGACAGGCTCAATTTCCGTCTTGTCCCTTGCTGGGTCTCTCCAGACATCTAAGTGGGAGCTTCTTTCCAGCCCAGAATCCTAATTTCCTACAGATACATGTTGGCATCTGCCTGCTCAGGAACACAATGGAGTCAGTTCTGAGATTTTGAGGAAAAACCAACACAAGTGTTGTGGTGAGCGGGACAATGGCTACCAGGGCGCGTGCCTTTCTTTCACGGATGAATTAGCTTGTAAAGTCATTCATACCACTCCATGTTCCCCAGAGGATTTAGGAGCTGATTGGCCCTGAATGCTGTGGTTTTGGATTTGCAATCAGGAGACTGAGTTCGAGTCCCAGCTCTGTTCATCCGAACTCTGTCCTGCTCTCAGCCCCTCTGGCTCAGTAGTCATGAAACCGTCTGCCCTGCCTACCTCACAGGCTGATTGGAAGATAAAATGAGATAATAATAGACCTGAGAGGACTTTGTTAGAGAGTAAGACACTGTGCACATGTTAGTTATTATTTCAGAAGTCGAAGTTAACGCGAGATACAGATCTGAGATCTGGGAGGAATCTTTCTGCACTGCTGGTTGGCAGGTCACTTCATTTTCTCTTTTCTTCCCTGTGTGCATCTCAGAGGGCTGGCCACCAGAGAGGAAGGAAACGCCGTTATTAGAATGGGGGCAAACTGGGTGGCAGAGGAGGCGCCAGCCCAGGCACTTTTAGCAGTGTGGTTTCCACAACTCTGATTTGCATTTGTGCAAGTGTCTGGCCCGCTGATGAGCAAAAATGTCCCAAAGGGCATACTTGGCTTGGGTTTTGTTGCCAAGATGCCTTTGATCTTCACCTTGAGGCTCATTTTTTCATGTCAAGGAATCTATTCCACATAGTCTAAACTGCTACTTCTTTGTCAAGGCCAAAGATCTCCAAGGAACCAGGGGCATCGGGGCCAGGCTTTGCAACCACCATTTCTTGTCCTGTCTCTGGAATGCATTGCCCACCAGCCTGTATTACGGCAACTCTTTCTTAGAAACTTCTTTGAAAATTCAAGTGGCCTACAAGCAGGTACACACACACACACACACACACACACACACACACACACACACACACACCTGTTTATGTATATTTTATAGAATCTCAAATTTGTCATCAGTACTCTTAATGAATGTTCCTCAAAAAGCAACCCACTCAAGATTCACCTGTAGGAGACCCATGTGGAGGGTTTGTTGAAAAAGAGAATAACTCTCTGAAGATTGACCCTAAAGTGTGTATCTTCAGCCAGCTTTGCAGAGAGCACCAAGCCCACTAAGTTACACAGCTTTTCCTGAATGGCTCTCACAAGGGAGAGATCACCCCACAACCCCAGCGTTTGGCCAAACCCACTTCCTGTGTCTTTTGCTCCCATCTCTAAAATGGTGATGTTATTTGGGGGGAGGGGTTAAAATCAGAAGGCCATTGTGTTGAGGCAAGAGAGGCGCTCTCTCGCTCTCTCTGTCTCTCTCTCTCTCTGTCTCCCTCAGGATGAATGGTTGGAGATACCTTGAGCTACTTCCAGAGGTATGAAGGCATCATCTCCATGGTTAGAATGTAGATCTGCCCCATGGGCTATGGCTTAGAGTGGACACCTATCCTCACAGTTATAGTGGGATACAGTGTGATGGTATCTGAGAGCCAGAGGCTGAGGCCAGTGGCTTTAGTGGGCACAGAATGATTCTCTCATTCCCATAAGCCACCAGCTCATTCTAAACCACCTCTGAATGTGTCCATTGATTGGGAGTAGGTTTCTAATTTACTCCCGGGCTTGGTTAGAGTTGTCTCAGGGCCAGAATGGTGCTGAGGTATCAAGTGACCTGAGGCTGAAGGAGAAGGAAGGGCAAGGCAAGGACCAGAGAGACGCAGTGGACTGTCTGGCCTCTCCCTCTCAGTCCTCTGTTACCTGCTCAGCCTTCACAGAGGTAACTTGCAGGGATTCTGTAAGGACATTCCCCATCTCCTGGCCACCGATTGTCTGATGAATTGCTTCTCACAGGCCCAGTGAGCCTTTGGCTAGACGTTACCTGCTTATTCTGATATGGTTTGAACATCCTGGTACCTTGAGCAGACTTACTGCATTTAACCTATGGACAGTATGTAACACCCATATGACTTGGCTTAAACCATCAGAAGAGGCTCCAGGCTCTACTGGAATGGATGCCACACTGAGCAGGACAGACATCCTGACCCTTAAGAATGAGATGGCACCTGTGGTCACTGACCCGACAGTCATAGAGTCCTCAGATGAGGAGCGACCTAATGCAGATGGTCTTTGGCTCAATTAATGCCAGTAGGATCCTTTTACTAGGGAGAATTCCAGACAGCATTCCAGGCGTGTGGAGTTGTCAGTGTGCACAAGCACTTCCCTGAGGTGAGGCCATAGCATGTCATGAGGCAAGTGCCAGCCACAGTGTAGCCCCTGGCTACCACTTTCTCATGAATGTGATTGTGGGTAGAGTGGGGAAGGTTTATACCTCGGGGCTCAGCTCACGACATCTGACACGTGTGCACACCTGCTCCGAGCTGGTCGGAGCTGGCCGAGCAGAGCTGGCGGCTTGAGAGGCATTGTTCATTGTATTGCGCATGACAGGAAACCCACCATTTGACAGCCAGCCCGTATAGCCGTGGTGACGTGAGGGGCTTGCTTTAGATCATGCATTCCACCACTGTGCGTGGATTAACAAGGCTTTGAAAGGGCTTTCCTTCTTTCTTTCAAATTTAATATGGAAGTAGATGAGGAAGAACATGGTAGCAATTAGCTGCTGCCATGAATTTTACGAGCAGTTTGCTGGAAACCACATTAAGGACACTGCAGGTTGTGCTGAGATCAGTTTAGTTGTATTATTTTTTTATACTTTCCTCCCTTTTTCTTCTTCAGGGGCAACCTGAAGCTGGGATGAGGTGAGGTGGGTACCCCGGTGCCCAGCACTGGCTTCCCTAGGATAGGTAGAGCTCAGTTTATCTTCCTCTCAGAGCCTCAGAATCTGCTGGGGTTCAGCCCTGTGTGGGGTCCCCAAGAGCTACAAGGATAGAGCATAATCTGTTCTTACTTCCTGGGAGAGGTCACAGAGAAGTTCCTACTAAAGAAGAAAAAAAATCTTGCATTTTTCTTAATTCTAGCAGCAAGGATTGCAACACCCACTATGTTGGCAATTAGCTAGAAGAAAATGGAAATGAATAGTTTTTTTAAATTCCCAGGAAGCCAGTGATGGTTCCACGTACATTACCCAAAGCCAAGGGAGAGAATGAGGATCAGATAAAGGGCAGGATGTAGGAGCTGGAAAGGAGGCCAAGGGAGGGCTGTGTTCAAAAGAGGCTTCCTTTGGGCATCTGGAATGTTGAAAGAAACAAAAATAAGTGTGTTACAAAGTCCCAAGGCTGAGGGAAGCACCCACCCAGGGAAGAATAGAGAGGTTAGGGTGTGGGCACCAGCAAGCAGGGGAGGTGAATGGAAAACCCAAACCCCAAGAGAAAGGCCATCAAAGCAGGGGATGGCTGGGCATCCCTGGGAGAAAATAGACTTGGGATGGTCACAGCATCTCACTCACTTCTGGCTCTTTTCCACAACATGGAAACTTAAGGACCGGGAACTCTAGAAAGAGAAGAGTCCAAGAGGTAAACTGAGGCCTCCTTTTTCATCAGGTCTGGGATAGGAAGGACTTCTATGGTTGAGCGAAGTAGCAGGAGCAGGCCGTGGAATGCAAGTATCCCTAAACCTTTCCATGTCAAAAAGGCAGTTTAATGTCCAGGAAGCTCTTGGCTTCAACTCAAGCAGAGATTCAGGTTAACTATAAAAGAAAGCCAAGGCTCACTGATGAAATATCTTATTAGCCTATTTTCCCTAAAATATACAAAATGATAGTGAATTGTAAATGTTGCTTAATTTCAAACGTTTCCATAAAGTGCTATTTTCCTGAGCCATAAGAAACAGAAAATTTATGGCACTAAATGTGCAGGGGTTTTGAATGTCCAACTCACTTGTATCCCAAGCACATGGGATTCTTGGCAGTCTGTATTCAAGATGACAATGATGCCATTGAAGGTCATGTAATAGGTCATGTAACCAAACTAGCCTGTCCTCTCATTTTGCCTGCTGAGAATGTGGCGCTTTCTCAAACAGGAATATCCAATTACAGAGAACTAGACTCAGTAAACTTGACTCACTGAAAACACTGTCCATTTAAAGATCTTTTCTTTCATTTGGGTTCAGCTTTTCTAGAACAGGCCATCGTATAAAACTCCTGATCTCTCTACTAAATATTGTCAGATTTGAAAGATGCTCTAATAAGCATAAATGTCAGAATTTCAAAACAAGTATCATTGGTTTAGGATATATACAATGTAAATTAAATGTAAATGTGATTTAAAACAATCATTCTGTGCCTCTTCTCAGAGAAAGAAAATCAAACACAAAGTCAATGTTCAGAGAAAAAAAATAACTCGTGGTGGGTACATAAGTTTTCATCTGGTTTTGTGTTTTTAAACTGTGTTTGTGTTTTTAAATGTATGTTGTATAAATGTTTTCTGCTATTGCAATAAAGAAGTTTAAAAAATAAACTGTAGAAACTATGAGCTAAACTTCCTTCTTATACACCCCCTGCCCCCTGGCCTCATAAAATTTCTAGTCTGGGCTTTGACAATTTGAGTGACACAGAAAGTCATGAAAATAATGAGCTAGAAGCCAGCGACCATGAGGGGAAGCTGAAGGCTTTGGCGTCGTTTAACCCAGGGAAGACAAGGACCCGGCTGATTTAATAATGGCCTCCTAGTTTATGGACGGTTATTATGCAGAAGATGGGGTCCAGCTGTTTTTCATTTCTAGTGAAGACAGGGAAAAAAAAAAAAAAAAAAACCAAGAGGCTAGAATTGCACCAGGGGAGATTAGGGTGGGAGATGAAGCAGGTCTTGGTTGATAGGGTTGCAGGAGAATTAGGAGACCATTCTCTCTGGAATTCTGAAAAGAATGAGATCTTCAAGAATCAGCGTGGTGGGATGGCTGGAGAGGGACGGAAGGCAGCGGTCCCCTAGGCCAAGTCCTCTGGCACACCCTTGTCTGGGGCTGAGCCGACTGCCCGTGGCGGGGACCAGAGCACGGGCCAGGAGCCTGCTGCCTGCGGGGTGGGCAGCTGGCTCGTGTGGGGTAAGCTGACACCCCGTTCCTTCCACTCCTGTGGCTCCAGAGTCGTTTAGGACCCTTCTGACTGCCAACTGCCACCTTGAAACAGGGAAAGTATTTTAAACGAATCCTGCAGGACAGGCAGGCAGAGTATGTGTTTGAGCTGCTTGGTCACTGGACACCTCCCCAAAAATTCTTAGCCCAGTGGGAGCCTTTGGAGAGGAGAGGTGCGTGATAGAGGGTTCTGAGCCCACACTTCTTCGTCACCTCTTTCACAGACCTGCTTAGGAAACAGAAGCCAAATTGACTTAATGACCAGGTTTCCCTCTACCCCTACCTCTCTCTCTCTCTCTGCTTTTCATTTTTCTATTTCGTTCTCTCTTAAGTCGTTCCAAAGTCGGTTTAAAAAAAAAAACTTGAAAATAATATTTAAAGTATGACAATTAGGTCTTATGGATGCTGAGAGGCAAACAGAATTTGAAGGAGGTAATAAAAAAATTGGGGGGGGAGAATGAAAAATAGAAGTGGGGTGTTTTGCTTTACTTATCAAAGGACCTTGCACTGGTGTCTGTTTTAAATATATTTCTTAAGGTGATGAAACATCCCAGGGAACAGAGCTGTGTGGGAAGAGATTTGTGTGGAAAGGAGACTTTGAAAGGTGTTTTTCATCTTTCTTAACATTCCCCTGAGCAGCCCAACCTCGTACTTCAAGGGGCCAGCGGAACCTCTACCTGAGGGAGGCTTGGGTTCCATGGCAGTGTCGTTCTGGAAATACCCTCTTTCCCTGTGCGACTCACGCCTCATTGCCCGCGGTGACTGTGATCTCCGGACTTCGGATGCTGCTGAGCACCAGGAAGATATTTTGAGCCCAGGAATTTGGACCCCGCCACATGTTTGGATTCACAACCAGTTAAACCTTGCTAAGGCAATATTTTTCTACGCAGTTCGTTTTTATACTAAACAAAGTTTGTAGTAATTGGATGCCCTAGTTGAGCAAAACTGTTTACCAGAAAATAAATCACTCCTGGCATTAAGAAAGCCCAAGCCCAGGGATCTGCCGGCATAGGCAACATCCCGTTCACGTCTCATAAACCCAGCCCCAAACATGTGCATGATCATCGATGATGACTTCTGCTTAGAATTGTGGTCTCTCTCTTTCCATGCCCATTATGATGCTTACCTAAACATTTCCCTCTGTTTAGCTGCGGTGCTTCTGGTAATGAGTCCTCTTTGGCTGCTGGGAAGGCTCAGCAGCCTTTAGCAAGCCCTATGGAAAAAGAAAGTGAGGAGAGGGCGGTGAATATTGGAAGGAAGGAAGAAAGGAAGGCGGGGGAGCATACTTTTTGCATAACTGGCCATAGAAGTGCAGAGAATTAGAATCTGAAGCCATGTCAGGGTTATCTGGTTTCCTCTCTGCTGTTTGCCGATGAAGTTGGGATGAATGAGACCAGCCTGATCACTGGGATGGGGCTGGACTCAGCGTCCCCGCTGGCTTGCTCTGAACAGACATTCCTTCTGTCCTCTATAGTCTTGTCCCCAAGGATCTTGACTGCCTAAGAAGGAATTTAGAGAAGTAAGATGTAGTAGGCTGGACTCCCTCAGGAAAAGACCAAGAACTGAGCTCGAGTTGTGAGCTTTGCCATGGAATCTCTAGCATGAAAGTGTTCTAGGAGCAGGATGAGGGGCCGGGAAGGGGCTGTGCCTCCGCCTCCTTGAAAGGTCCAAATTCAGACAGTCTTTTGAAGCCAATCAAAGCTAAGTTGGAGAAAGTCATTTACATTCACAAGGTGAAACAGGGAAATGACTGAAAATTGAGGATCTTAGACTTGGAGAATGTTGTCGAATATCTAAAGAAAATGAAAGAACATTGTTCTCTTTGCTGTGGCTGGAAAGCTTGCGTCTTCCCCTACCCCTCGACCCCAAATTCATGTGTTACATCCCAACCCCAGTAATATTAATGATGGTTTTAGGAGAGGATCTGTTGGGGGGGGGAACTAGATCACGAAGATGACTCCCAGGAGTGGGACTGTGCCCCTTGAAGAGGCTCCGAGAGTGAGCTCAGTCCTTCCACCACATCATGTCGGTCAAAATAAGCGAGGACCCATCGTCATCCAGCCACTCCAATCACTATGGTGACTCAAATTGGCTCCCCCACCATGAGGAGGCCCCTGTTAAGCTGTTCTGCTCAGAAACCGCAGGGGCCATGAAAGGGGAAATGTACCCATGATTTAAAAAAAGAAAATAGAATCAGCTACCCTCTTGCTTCTGCTGCGTCTCGACAGTTTGGGATATTTTTGAGGTCTTTTCTGCTTCGTGTATTTTTGACAGTAGGGTCGAATGCATGGTTTTGGAGAAGCCCAAAAAGTGTTGGAAAGTCTGAGAAGATTTAGTTATTAACCAAGGGCCCATGTTTCTCTTCTTCCCTTCACTCCTTCATGTTAGCTATTTGCTCTGTCATGTGAGAGCTCAGGTTTATGGGCATAACCTGCATAGCCCTCTGCTCACGCGTGTGGGTGACATGCGGAACTACGTCGAACATAGACTCTGATGCTGAAATAACACTTAAGTCTAATTTTCATAAGCTGGAAATAACTTGAGAATTGAGACAAATTGATCGAACCGGCCCTGTTACCTAGTGTTTTTATTTGCAAGCACTAGGTAGTAAATATGCTCTGGATGAAGGAACTGGAATGAATGAAGGTCAGAATGGTGGCGGCTCTCCTACTTGTGTAACAGTTCGACAGGCAATGTCAGGTCCTTGCTGTGTGTCCTGCAGTGTGAGAGGTGCACACACATGCACACTTGTCCCACAGCACATAGCACCTGTCCTCAGTGAATCTCCCTCTTGGGAACATCGTGGACCATTAGCCCATAGGGTCACCATCATCCCCAAGGGTACCCCATAACTCAGTAAGGAACAGCGGAGGGGGCCTAGGTTCCTATCTCTTCTGCCCCATGTCCTCGGTTTCACCCTTGTGTCAGTCAGCTTTCCATTGCTGTGATGAGCTACCTGAGATAATTGATTTATATGGAATCAAAATTTATTGCAGCTCCTGATTCTGAGGTTTTGGTCCATCTTTGGTGTCCTCCTTGCATTTGGGCCATGATGAGACAGCCTCATGGCAGATGCATGGTGGGGGGCACTGCCAACCTCATGGTGGCTGGCAAGTGAAGAAAAAGAAAAAGACAGGCTGAGGCAGGAGGATTGCCACAAGTTTGAGGTCAACCTGGGCTATGTGAGCTGAAGACCAGTTTGAACTACATACCCTGTCTTAAAAGAGAGAGAGAGAGAGACAGACAGACAGACAGACACAGAGAGAGATAGAGACACAGAGACACATAGAAGGATAGAGTCACAGAGACACACAGAGAGAGTCACAGACAGACACAGAGAGAGACAGAGATGCAGAGACATACAGAGAGAGACACGACTGAGACAGAAAGAAGAGGAAGAGACCAGACTCCCTCAGTTCCTTCCGCTGAGGTCAACCCTGAAGACCTTTCCTATACCAGGCCCATCTTCTAAAATTTATGCTACTTCCCAATGGTGCCAAGGCCTAAGGACCACACCTATGGCACATAGGCCTTTGGAAAACACTTATCCAAACCACAGCACCTCCTTTCCCCCAACTGCCTATGCCAGGCACTTAGTAAGACCACTGCGGCTGATGGATGGGCTCTTAGCTGACACCACACCTACTGAACATGACCAAGTGAAGATTTGTGAAATCAGGACCATGTGGGTCAAACACGGTCAACATCGCTGGTCTCATATTGGCTCAGTCAAGTATTTAGCACCCTTCTGTGAAAAGTAGAGAACATTAAGCTTTCGGAAGTGTTTGTAGATGTTTTCCATGAAGTCCACACTCCAGACAGGCCATCCTACAGCCCACTCTTTTCTGGTGGGCTGCTCTTCCTGGAGGTGAGACAGATGAGACTGGGTTGTTCTAGACAAGGTGCTCTGAGCCCAAAGGCATGAAAAGTGTTTTCAGAACTTGTGTGTGTTTGCCCAAATTATCTGTTTTTGAACATATACATCATAAAAATTTAAAAGCAAATACAACCATATGAAGAAATATGAATAGGTCAAAGTTTCTATTTTTACTATAATCTCCCGTTTGAATTTGATTTCATTTAAACTTAGCAACATCTCATTAGTTTTTAACAAAATAACTGTACCAATGTACAATCGTGTAGATATTAGACCCAACATGATGAAAGGTAGAGGAACAAGAAGAGATAGAGGAGGAAAGAAATAACATTCAAACTGTGGAACACTACCATATAAAGAACTGAAGACAAACTTTTTTCAAAATAGGTTTTACTTCGAAAATGCAAATATTCTTGGGAGGCTGAGGGGAAACTATTAGTCATTCTTAATTTACTGGGGACAAATATCAGCAAATACTTTCAGAACTGAATGTGACTTCGAGAATATTTTAGCCCAATCTTTATTCAGGGGTGATTTGCCCTTTGGGGATGCCTGAAGATACATTTGTTTGTCAAACATAGGGCTGCTCCTGGAACCAAGTGGGCAGAAGTCAGGGATGATGTTAGACACTGCACAGTGCCCAGCCCAGATCCTCTGAATAAAAACTGGGTGCACAAGGGTCATTTGTGCCCAGTTGGTTTTAGACCTGCTCCCCAAGTTTTCGAAGTGGAATCCAGAGCTGTAAGATGATTTATATGAAATTTACTGAGCCAACTGGTGGCAGGAAAGAGACAAAAATGTTTGCTGCTGAACAAGGCTGTGCACCGGGATAAACATAAACTTTGATAGTAAAGAAGGAAATGAGAAAATGAGAGAGCATGATTCTGAAATAGTCAGCCGGGAACAAAAGATATAGATCCTTATAGTGGGCTGGGGCACGCAGAAGGTGAAATTAAGTTAGTTAGCAATAAACAAGGCTGGGGACAAGTGTAACTTGGGAAAACAGTTGTGGAAGAGGTGGGGAAACAACAGCAGAGATACCCAAAGATTGCTTGCTTACCAATATTACTTGGATATTTCCACAGTGACACCTCCTCTGCATTTACCTGGGACTGTCCCAGTTTTAAAAACGAAAGTCTCGTGCTCTGGGAACACTTTCAGTTCTGAGCAGACTGAGCTGGGCGGTCACCTTGTTGCCAGTCTCATGTAAACACACCTGAGAGAGGCTTTGCTCTGCCAAACTTTACCCTAGTTTGGAGAATTGGAGGAAATTTGGTGAAAGGTTTGTGGGACTTTGCTGTTCATTTCTGCAGTGTCCTGTAACTATAATTATTTCTGAATAAGAGTGAGCAAACAGTATCGTGAATAGCCTGTGAATCAAGAACTAACTCCTCAGCTGAGTCCATTGGCCACTTTCACATGCATTGGAGAGGCACATATAAAGAGAAGATTTTACAGGGCCGGGGATTTAGCTCAGTGGTTCCAGCGCCTGTCTTGCAAGCACAAGGACCTGGGTTCGATCCCCGGTAACCACATACAATACTGGGCGTGGAGACTCACACCCAGCAGCAACCAGTACCACATACCACAGTGCCGGGCATGGTGGCTCACGCCTGTAATCCCAGCACTCGGGAGGCAGAGGCAGGAGGATTGCTGTGATGTGAGTTTGATGCTGAACTCAGGGCCAGCCTGAACCACAAAGCGAAACCCTGTCTCAAAAAACCTAAAGAGGGGCCGGGGAGTTAGCTCAGTGGTTCCGGCGCCTGTCTTGCAAGTGCAAGGACCTGGGTTTGATTCCCCGGTAACCACATAACAATACTGGGTGTGGAGACCCACACCCAGCAGCAACCAGTACCACATACCACAATGCCGGGCGTGGTGGCTCATGCCTGTAATCCCAGCACTCGGGAGGCAGAGGCAGGAGGATTGTGATGTGAGTTTGAGGCTGAGCTGAGGGCCAGCCTGAACCACAAAGCGAGACCCTGTCTCAAAAAACCTAAAAAAAAAAAAAAAAAACCTAAAGAAAAAGATTTTACAGACAAGCGTCACATGGTGCCCATCATTAGTCAGGCCTAACTTTACTGGGTACATGAAAGGCCAATGATGGTGGTATTTGGTATGACTGGCACGTAGGCATGGCTGTGGGTTTACTTAATCTTGATACAGTTCAATCTTCTTGTGGTGGGAATTAGTTCATTTTGAGGAATACAGGAGAGAGGATGGTTTATTAGGGAAAATTACAGAAGCCTTCCCTGTAGAAGTAGTTCATTCACTCATTCATTTATTCACTTATTTATTCTTTCATTGTAGTGCCAAACACTCTGCTAAATGATAGAAAATAAAAGTTGAATAGATGTATTTTTCCCTTAAAGGGTTTTTGATAAGGGGGTCAAAATAAAGGTATTGAAGAAAAAATGTCTCATTTTTACTTTAACCATGTAAACTAGATTTCTTTCAAAAGAAAGAGCAGGGAACTTGGTTGTGTACCTCTTATTTTCTGACTCTTGGGGAGAAAATTTAAAATTCCAGTGTCTGTGTCTTCAGGTAGATAAAAAAAAATGGGCCTTATAAAGGCACCTGGATTTTTTAGTGTATGGAAATTTTTAAGCATTTGAATTTAACAGAATATTTCATTTTCAAAAACATTCAAACATTGGTAATAGTTCTCGGTGTACCTGAGATCTTCAATTTTGAGTGGTAGTTTTTGACTAGAAGATGTTGCAATCCACTCCACATTTCTTGGTTTTTTAGGGTAAGTCATGGGGGAAAGTGGTGCTTAATTTCTGGTAGGGTGGTCAAGTGCCTGGGACCCTCACACTTAGCGAGAGAAAGTATGGTTTGTCTTTAGCATCGCTACTGATGCTTAGCAATGTGGACTCTAAGCTCTGTACCTGCTGCTTCTAACTGCTTCCTCAGGTCACAGAGCTTTTGTCTCACTGTTAGAGACCATCTTTCCTACGAGTAGGAATTCTTGGGGTGAATTCTTTCTGACTGCAAATGAATTCTACCACATGTTTCACCAAAAGCAGAAGAAATGTATAGCAGGCACCGGACCATAGCAACTGGGTCAACAAAGAGAGAGAATCAGGAAACAGATGGTAATGAGGGAAAGGAGGAAGGAAAACATACTCTGCAGAAACAGGAACTGGAAGTACTAAAGGCAGGTTGCCTTACATGGCAAAGCATCCTGGTGGTCAGGAGGTCAGAGCCGCCATCTGTTTCTTAGATGCATCTTCTCTAGAGTTTTTGGCCTTTGCCTTTATCAAGGGACATAGAACTAGAAAATCACTGGGCGAAGGGGAAACTTTTAAAAACTACCTGCTTGCCCCTGGCCCCACCTCAGAGATTCTGCATCAGTAGGTCTTGGATGGAACCCAGGCATAATCATTTCCTTGGAAATTCACAGTTGACAATAGTCTCCAAGATGACTCTCCAGCATCGCCCCTAACCTTTACAGAGGTGGAAAACCGGTCCCGGAGCCCTTCGGTAGCCGACAGAGCCCACACAGCTAGATGCAGAGATGGATCTAGCACCAGGCCTCCTGCTCCCGGTGTAATTATTTTCCAGTAACACCCTTGGAAACTCCCACATACAGATCGCGAGACCAGGAGCACTGCAGGTGCTAGAGAGGTCCCAGTCTTTTCTAAATGGGCTTTTCAAAATACACCTCTCATGGCTGCTGGCACATAGAAGCACTTAATAAATATTAACTGAAGGAAGGCGTGTGGCACATGTTTAATTTTCTCTCCCACTCCCCCAGAAGCATTAAAATAACATTTCCCAAGGTACTAACGTGAAATGGAATGAGTTTCCCATCCAGCCACTTTCTTAGCCTTCGTTACCTTTTTGTGACTCAACCTATGAGCCCATAATTGAGTAGATCATAGAATCAGGGGGATTTCCATTAAAGTAATGAAGTAGCAGTTGGCTTCTCAGCTTCAAATTCTTTCCCTTGTTAAAGAAACTGAAACAGTATCTTGAGTAGGATTGTCTATGTAAATCCGCCTGAATGGTTCTTCAATAAACGTGATCGAAGAAAACTATTTTAAAAAAATATTTCAGTGAAATTTGTTCCATTCTGTCTTGTGTTTCATTATAAACATTTTTTTTCCTTTTAGCAAAAATTCTTCTTTGTGCCATAACTGTGTGGGGAACACCTCCCCATCATACTCTCATACAAGCCACAGCTTCTACTCATTTCTCTGTGTGTACAACTCCCCTCCGTAATGGCTGGGATCAAAACTGAATCTCACTAGGTTCTGGGGTGAAAGGTTCTAGGTCACCTGTGGCTGTTTAGATGGACATGGGGTCTCTCTCCTATTCTAGGAGGGTTGATGGTGCAGGACAGAGCACAGTCGCAGCCAGACTGAACTCCCAAGGGCAAAGTTGGGCCATTTCTTACTTTGTATCTCCACATCCAAGTGCTCTGAACCGTGCATTCTCAGTGGGCTAGTGGTGTTCCCAAGGGACAAAAAATCGATTCTTAGAGCAGAAGGTGTGAGAAAATTTAGGTGGCACAATGGTTTATAGCCACAATATGCAATATCTGTGACAAAGGTTTTCAGGGGCAGGTGGCAGGGGTCCTTAATGAGTTCTGGAGTCATTAGGACAAAAAGTTTGAAAAACATTGTGGTCAGAGACAATGGAGCATTCCTGAGGAAGGCCTGGGAGACTGATGTCATGTTTACATCTGCAGCTAAAATGAGCAAATGCTCCCCTGACCAGAGACCTAGCCAGCGGCTGCAACATCTGGAGCCTTGTTAGAAGTGTTTGCTACATTTCCAATGATCTCTTTGATTTGAGACTAAAAATTAAACCACAAGCATCAGGGACTTCTCTTTGGTCATTTGCCTGCTTGAGTATGAAACTAGGGGGACCTACAGGTCACAGGAAGCAACCTGCAGGCAATGAAGCTGGGGACAATGACAATAGAGTGGTCAGGAGCAAAACAAATTGGGAATGGGCCATCTGTGGAGCATCTGTCCAGCTGTGTGTTAGCCCCAGGTGTGGCTCTGTTACTTACTCAATTCTGGTAAAACATAAATCTCATCTCATTTCTAAAATGAAGATAGCAGGAGGCCTCATAGTTACTTTTTAGGGTTTCTGTTGATATCCAATGAGATCATATACTCTGATTGTAAGTTATTAAATTTGTATAAGTTACTATTATTATTTTGATGATTGAAATATTGGTAGTAATGGGCCTCCCATGCAGAAGAAAGGAGGATTTGAAGGAATGAGGTCTCTGTGTCTGGAATAGGACCCAGGCCCTGGGAAACTCAACCACAGCATACCCCACAGGGCAGCCATGTAGGAGTCTGGCCCTAACTTGCTTTGTGCTAGTAGGTTGTTAGTAACTGTTGGTTTTTATGACTCTGGGGGCTGTGTATGTGTGTTCCCAGAGAGGGAACCCAGGGCTTCATGCGTGTTGGACAAGTGCTTTACCACTGAGCTACACTTGAGCACTGAGTTTTAAACATGCCCTAAAGGCTCCTGGGAATACAGGTTCTGAGACACTGGCACTATCAGTTGCAAAAGTCCAGTTAAATCTAAGAATGCCATTCTCTTATTCAACTTCCCTGTGACGTTTTCCATATCCCATCCTGTTGGGAATCATCCTGTTGGGAACTGTGAGGTCAAAATTGACCAGGCCTTCCTGCCTGCAAACAGACTTTGGACTTAACTCTTGTCTTCATCTCTGGTAGCAACAGGAACTCAGTGGTCCCACATGCTGTGATGCTTCAGGGCAGAACTGCACCAGATCTGTCTAACTTCTCAAGGAATATTGCTGCTGACATCTGCCTTGCCCTGAGGGATCCTCATCTACATAACTTCTTTAGGACTATTTTTAGTGTCTCCCCACCTTTCCTGCATTTGAAAATGTAGCTATTAAAAGGTGTGGCAGGCTGGAGTCTGGGGTCCTTGTTGCCCAGAGTAGCATGGATCAGACCCAAGCTCAGTTTCTCTAAGTCTCATTTCTGCCTAATTATTGATTATTTTGCCGTGTACCGTCGACTCACAGGAGAGTAGAACTTAATACAAAAGTTCTAGTTATATCCCCTTTCCCAGGTTACCACACCATCCTGTTGCTCTTTTACCTAAACAGTTTTCCTGACCTCAAATGTGCTTAGAATGAGAAATAGTGTTTTCTCATCCTTCAAGGCCCAACCTGAGCTTCCATCCTTCCACAAAAGCTCACAGCTTCCCTGTCCACATGAATCCCTGGTTCCCACCTTCCCTGTGGCCCACAGAGTTGAATGAGCCATTATTCTAGTTATGTTTCCTCTGTTATGAAGGCTGCACAACACTTTATAAAAGTACTTTGATGGAATATCTTGAATATCATCATGAGGCTAGACACAAAAGAACATTCTGGATCATTGGTGGGAGATGGTATTTCTCCATGCTCCCCACCAGAACAAGGGAATTATCCTGTAGTTCTTTATTCTTTGTAGTTAGGGAGCTTTGAGCTATCGTCTTGGTTTATTTATGTATAAAACATCTATATTGATAATGACATTATCTTGTTCTCTTTGGAAGTATCAAAAATGATACAGCTCAGGGCCTGGCATACCGTAGGTGCTCAGCAGACAGGAGGTGTCTTGGTCTTGTTGTATCATCACTGTTTCCCACAGTGCCTCACCTGGGCTGGGGCGCAGTATGTGGGTGACCATGTAATCCTGGGGGTGAATTTGCTCAGGCTCCTGACATTCTACACTGGCCTGAAAATTTCTGTAGGATTCGTTCAGGGTACAAGAGATCTAGGATGGGAGTAAGTCAGACAAGAAAGAAGACCCCCTAGAAGTCTTCAGTCTAGGTGCTACCAAGGACCCAGGTGTGACAGGTACCCTCACTGAACCCACACACCTGGCGGGAGGCCTTGCCCCAGCCCTTCCTCAGGCCACACACGAGTGTGTGACAAAGCAGGGCTCTGGGCAGTGGTTTTCCTGAGGCAGCTCCAATAATCATCTTACCATTCAATTTTTAAATTTCCAGCGAGGAACTCTAGATTGCTTTGACTTGGGCTCAATACTTGCAACCAACTGATAGGAAGAAAAATCTGGCATTGATTTGCTGGTCTTCTCCTTGAGCTTCCCTGCCCCCCTCTTTTTACTCTGAGCCCTGACTGAATTCTTTTCAAAACAGTTTGGGGGCCTCACCGCCTTTGGGAAGCACAGTGTCATAGGGATGGAGGACAGGAGTTTGCACCCCATTGCAGGCTTCGCGGCTATGTCTCTTCTTCAAACATTCGCTTTCTGGCAGGCCACTAGTGTCCCAGAGAGGCTGTCCCTGCCCAGGACCCCCACAGGAGCCTGTGCCCCACACTCTGCTGGGCTCTCCTCATAGCCGCTTCACCTCCTGAGCTGCGACCTCTTAGCAGAGCTTTGTGGGGACAGTTACCCTCCTTTCAAGGCCACCCTAGATGAGGGGCCCGGGGAGGGGTGGGAGGGAAGTGTCTGGGAGCAGGCGAGGCTGGTGTTGTCTCCATTTCAGCCCACGGCAGCCGTGGCCGCCTTGGTGAGTGAGCCAGAAGTGAAGGAGTTTCGATGAACGGCTGCTGTGAAGGGACGGTGGGGGCACCAGGCACTGCACCGTGCGGAAGCCACACTCTCTCCAGAGCCGGGCCGTGGGCGGGTGGTGAGCAAGTGGGCTCTGGGCTGAGCATGGTCCCCCTGTGTGAGCGGTGCAGGGAGCCGGCTGGGCCCTGTGCATTGTCCTGAGCTCCTGTAGGAGGCATCACCTGTGCCTTTGGGCTTCCGGGCTCACGCCAGGTCTGTGGCACCCATATAGAGCTGGGGGGTCAGAGGAAGAGCCCAGCCACTCGCCCTTCCTTCCACCTTCCCTCCCTCTCTTCCGTTTCTTCTTTCTTCTTTCCTTGTCAAAATTTTCAGTACTAGGCATTGAATCCAGGGCCTTCACACTGAGCTATCTACCCAGAACTTTTAAATTATTTATTTACATATTTATTTTGAGACAGGACCTTGCTTTATAGTTCAGGCAGGCCCTGAGCTCACTATGTAGCCCAGGTGAGTCTGGAACTCACAGCAACCCTCCTGCTTCTGCCTCCTGAGTGCTGGGATTACAGGCGTGAGCTACCAAGATCTAGCTAAGTGGCTAAGTTGCCCAGGCTGGGCTCACATTTGCAACTCTCCTGACTCAGCCTCCCAGACTGCTAAGATTATGGCTATGCTCCGCCACACATAGCTGCAGTCAAGGTTCTAATCCTGCGCCTACTTTGAACTCTCTTACACGTGGCACAAATCAAACCTTAGGATCTAACCTGTAAATGGAAGGAATGGAATTTAGATATCTCTGGGGGCTACTTCTGGCCCTCAGATTCTATGAATGGAGTCTAGATATGCTTGTAAGGGTGGCCTAGAACCTGCGTCCATCCTCACTTAGAGACCAGCAGACTCAGGGGAATGACATGAAGCACTAAGTCAGAGGGAAGCAGCTGCTGCCAGCCCCACAAGCATCCAGCCCTCATGCAGAGCCTGTTTATTCATGCTTGTCAAATTACGCCACGAAGCTTCTGTCACTGCAAACAAAAAGCACAAACTACAAGGGCTCTGGGGAAGACCAAACACCAGTGTACAAACAGCAAAACAAGGGACAAACGGGCCTCTCTTAAAACCCAAATACTCAAGGCAAAATCAGGCTCAAGGCATGTGAAAGCAAGGGTCCAAATGCATCAGGAGGCAAGGGGATGTGGACGTGTTGGCAACCTGGGCCCCCAGGTCTTGGGCTGCCTATACCGGGCCTTTGCAAATGACAAGGCCTTAGGTGCTCTATGACACTGGTTGCATTGGTCCCACCAGGCTACTCACACATGCAGCTCACAGACACTTAGATTGGGCTCTCGACACTCTAGAGGGCTTTCTCCAAGTAGAGGAAGAACAGAAGGGCCGGCATCCCTGCTGTTGTGTTTTCTGGACAGAGAAACTGGAACCCTTACCAGCTAGGTGTGGAGCCAGTCATTGTGAGAGTTTGGAGACAGGTGAGAGACAGCACCCAACCATACAGGAAGTGATGTTTTTGAGGTCCTGTGATGCACTGAGCCTGTGCTGGGCCAGGGTATCCTCTATCCCAATGCTTCCAGCCTGTCTTAGTTACTTTCTCATTGCTGAAACAAAATATCCAACACCCACAAGTTAAAGAAGGAAAGGTTCAGGCCAGGGATTTAGTGCAGTGGTTCTGGCACCTGCCTTGAAAGTGCAAGGGCCCAGGTTCAATCCTGGTAACCACATACAATAATGCTGGGTGAGGAAACTCAACACTCACTAGCATATAGAACCACAGACCACAGTGCCGGGTGTGGTGGCTCGTGCCTGTAATCCCAGCACTTGGGAGGCAGAGGCAGGAGGATTTACTGTGAGTTCAAGGCTGAGCTCAGGGCCAACCTGAACTATAAAAACAAGACCCTGTCTCAAAAAAAGAGGGAAAGGTTCATTTTAGCTCATAGTGTATAGTGGTCTCAGTCCACAGGGTGCTGGCCTCATGGCAGGGGGCATGGCACAGGAGAAACAGTCCATGGTACAGTAGGCAAGAAACAGCAGCCTTTCCTGTTATTCCATCCAGGCAACCAGTCTATTGGTTGGTGCCACCCACATCCAGGGTGAGTCTTCCTTCTTTAGTAAATCCGTCATCCACACCCATGATCCAGCCACCTCTCAATAGCCCCATTTAAGAGCACACGAGGCTTGGGCGGGATATCTAGGTAGAAGATGTAACGAAGCCCCATAGGCTGCACCTTGGAGCAGAAGTGCAAGGGTTGGGCTTCTGGAGCCGGCAGGCAGGAGACTTGGTGTCTGAGCACAAGCAGGAGGTCAGGGCAGATTTCTGTGTGTTCACATATAGAATGAGGATCTTACCCAAAGTTGCTCCTAGGGTGTGTAAAGCTTTTTTAATCATTTTATGATTGTGTTTATAGCAGTAATACATGCACACAAACATCGTGTCAGGCTGTTGGCTGGTCAGTCTCTCTGGCCAGCTCTAGGCTCATGCCTAAAATGCTATTCCGAAGCCACATAAGCTTTCTTTGGTGATTTCCATTGTGATCTGAGGTCATTCTCTGACACAGCCCTGTCTTGAATTCATCCACTTCAAATCACAGCCACCCCTCCCCCCTTCCCCACCCCGTAACACAGATCATTTCACACTTCCATCCTCTATTCTACGGATTTTTGCACATATTAACATCGTCTTCAATCATTCTTTACTTTTAGAGCCATTACTTTATCTTATGATTCATCGGCTTGTAGACAGTATCTATTAACTTGTCACCAGAATGGAAGTGCCCCGGGGCTGGGGTTCCTCCCTCTCCAAAAGACTCACAATGTCCCCACACAGGCAGGCGCTTACCGAGATGACTGATGACACAGACGATAGGTACTCACCTAGATGACAGGAGTGCAAGGAATCACCTCTTCCCCAAACTGTGGCATTTACTCATACCTTTTTAAGGCTTAAAAAAATTGTGTTCTAGATCTCCCACATTTTATCTGTTTGTCAAGTTGAAAAACTGAAAAACAGAACACAGAATTTAAAGTGTTATGATCATGAAAATATGATGTGCTATAGAACTTGATAGAATGGACAAATCTACTTAAAAGCTCTGGAGACTTTTGGGGAGAATGTTCCAGAAGACAAGGTCTGCCGGAGCCTCCTTTACACAGGCCAAGGCCACTGGATAGAGATGTTGGCTGTGATCCTTCACCTTCTCACCACATCACTAGACAAATCCTGCCACCTATGGGTTCACTGTAAGGATTATCTAGGACCACCCCACCACCAGCCCCTAGGGGCACACCAAGATGTTAAGTGAGCCTGACTGTTTGGAGAGGCTGCATCCAGCTTTATGGGCAGGTCTGGTATTTCCAGATTTAAGACCTGGATTTTCTGTGAAGCCAATGGACTCCCACCTGACCCTGGTCACTATACATTCTCAGAAGTTAGCGCTTGTACCAGAACCAGCTATCTTTCCCTTCTACTCTATCCATCACCTCCCTGCTGGTCAGAGGACCTTGGAATGGTCATGGGCATTTTGGGGACCATACAAAAGATGACAGAGTTGAGGACATACATTGGGTTGGACTTCTGAGGGTATGCTAGAGTGTTTGCCTTTGTTTCCAGGGCAAGACTGGGCAGGGATGGCAGAGAAGCCCTTCCCACCCATGGTGAACTTGACCTTCAACATGGTATAAAAGGACAGGGCAGTGTCCCTGGGCCCTCAGGCACCTGGCACCATGTGACAGGAGGACAGGAGTCCTGCAGGGCAGGAAAGTGACAGAGCCATGTGTTGGAGAAGGACCCTCACCACAAGTCCAAATTGGCCAGTGAAACTTAGATCTTTCTCATCAATACCTAACCCAAGCCATTATTCCAAATGTACTCAGAAGCCAAACTCAAAACTAGACCAGTCATCCTAGAGGCTGAATTGCCTTTGTTCTCAATAGAGAGGAAATCATACTTAAAATCATCATTATCTAAAAATGCTCCACTTCAAGAAGAATATGCAGACAAAAATGTGGGAAAATGGTAGACTGTGCCAGGATGAAGTTATGTGATATTTGAGGCATTCGATGGGTTTTGAAAACTTTAGTAATATATTGTGATTCCTTTTCTCAGTCTAAGTAAAATCTCACATTTGTAATATATTAGAATTTGTAACAAAATTCATTATTTGTAACATGACTCTATTCTTTCTTTTCCCTAAAATCAAATTGGATTGGCGGCATCAGTCTCACATTGTTTGGGTCCACCCTGGGTATGTTTGAAATTGGGGTGTTTGGATCCCTGCCATTGGTGGATCTGTGGCATCTGCAGCCTCTCTGGGTGTGGCGGGGGAGCCGTGACAGTCTGTCCTGTCCTCCATCCCTGTGGGACCCCAGGATATTCTTCAGCTCCCATGTTACACATCCCACTTCCTGCCCTGGGACCTCCTCACTGCTCACTGGCTCTGCTCCAATTGAGAGGCCCCCAACTGCTGTCCTGATGGGCAGACCCAGACCCAGCTCCCTCCAGAGGCCCTTCTCCAGGCCAGGTGGACTGTTCCCCTACTGGAAGAGCAGGGTTCAGTTACTGATAGAGGACCTGGCTCCGGGTCTTCACTGCCCTGCTTCTGGAGAGAGACATCTGTAGAGTGTCACTGTGTACAAGGTGCGGCTTACAAGGTGAGAGAAAAGTGTCTGCTACTCCCTGGGAAGTGGTGATAACTGGGACTTTTTAACATCTGAGGACTCAACCATGAGAGGCAAAGGGACACCCTGGTCCTTTCTCCCAGCAGTGCGACACTTGCCTGGTCCCTTGATGACTTCACTCCCTTTAGGCTGAACAAAGACAAAGCCTAGAGTTAGACACTATTTGCTAATCAACTTGCTACACATTGGCTGAATGGCCTTAAACTAGTCCCTTCTGCTAGGCGCTCATTTAGGACACCAGGGGCTGGGCTATAAGATCTCACTAGTCCTCCGGGCTACAAATTAGCAGACTATGAAAATCACTGAACTTAGCAAATCACAAGTAATTAGAGAGTGACCATTCATAGTCTTCAAATGATCAGACTTTATTCCAGTCAGAGGTAATTGTTTGTATTGGGGAAGGAGACAAAGTTAAAAGTCGAGGTTCAGGACAATCTTTTATAACATGGAAGTTATATCTCTAACCTTCTATGGCCATCAGATACCTACAAAGGCTGTTAGACCTGATTAACTAAGGTAGGAAGTCAATAAAGTAATTTATAAAGATGAACACCCCAAAAGTGGGGTTTTTTTATTGTTACTGCATTAACCAGGAAAGAAAAAAGTTTCTCATCTTCTGTAGATTGCAATTAATAATTCGTCAGGGTCCTATTATCTCTAAAGTAAGTGAACGTCCTCCCTCCAGCCCTTTTCTCTCTCCAGCAACAGCCCCACCCTTTACTTTTTCTGTTAAAAAATAGTCAAATCAGGGCCGGGGAGTTAGCTCAGTGGTTCCGGCGCCTGTCTTGAAAGCGCAAGGGCCCGGGTTCGATTCCCCGGTAACCACATAACAATACTGGGTGTGGAGACTCACGCCCAGCAGCAACCAGTACCACATGCCACAGTGCCGGGTGTGGTGGCTCACGCCTGTAATCCCAGCACTCTGGAGGCAGAGGCAGGAGGATTGCTGTGATGTGAGTTTGAGGCTGAGCTCAGGGCCAGCCTGAACCACAAAGCGAGACCCTGTCTCAAAAAACCTAAAAAAAAAAAAAAAAAAAAAAGTCAAATCAGTGTGGGGGCCCAGGCCTAGAAGCCTAGCATTCTGTGAGGTTGAGTCAGGAGGACCATTGGTTTAAACCAGGTCTGGGCAATTCAGCAAGACCCGATCTCAAAAGAAATAAAATAAAAATGGCTGAGGATAAAGCTCAACATGAAGAACCTGGGTTCACTGAGGACGTCTTTAAAGGGGCTGCAAGTGTGGCCTTTGGAGAGAGAGGGAGTAATATTTTGAACACTGGCTCTGCCTCAAAGGATTTTGTCACTGTGTGAAGGACCAAATGGGCTGACCTTAATGAGGTCAGCCATGATGTCACGATGCTGCCATTTCTGTAGTTTGTCGCCAACATATTACCTGATGTTACTTTGCCAGGGCTCTAGGGCTCCAGCACACACCGGACATGTAGACTTGGTCAGGACCAGAGATACTTTGCCTGGGCTGAGCCATCCTTTAAGGCCTGGCTGAGTTCACGCAGTGCCCAAGAGATTCTCAGGGAGGCTCCTGCATCCTTCCTGGGGACAGAGTGCCAGTGACATGCAGAGTGGCCTCTGGCCCACACAACAGCCCCCTGGAGGCATTGGTCTTCAGGCCCCGTAGGGTGTGGGCTAGTGAGTGGCCTGCAGGAACCTCATTAAGCTGCTGCCACCACTCACCCCATGCCAGGCCTCCCTCCCCAACTTCCTCCTGTTCTGGCAGATCTCAAAACAGCCTGCAAAGAATTAAGTGCCATCCCTGTACTTTGAAGCATACTACTTTGCCAGTACAAATAGGGACTTTTTCCCCCCTTCTCTTTGACCAAATTTGGTCATCTGTCTTATCGCTGGCCCTGGCCTCTGGCAGCTGCCACATGCGCCAGTGGTTTGTCGCGGAGCCTTGGCTCCTGGAGGTTGATGATTTGTCGCTTGGGTCTATGTGGCAAAAGGGGTGGATGCCAAGAAACACATGTTTAAGGAATTCAGGAAGGAGCGAGGAAGTGGATACAATCCTTGGCTAATTGGTCTGTGAGGCCGAACATGCCTTCGGGCTCTTACTGGAGCCCCACAGCCAGTTTTTCAGTACTGGTGACCTCTCTTGAGGTCGGTGTGTGAATGACTGTGATAAATGTCTGGTTTGGGAAGGTCAGGGTTTCTCTCTCTTTGCTTGTTCTCTCCCCCTCCCCTTCCTCTGGTTGCTTGGGATCTTACTGAAAATCACAAACCAGAAAGAAAACAGCTTCCAGGATGCGCGGTGAACTTGTCAAGCATCGGGTTACTGCGGCCTGTGGTTCCAGGGCTGAACTGGGAGAAAATCCATGTGGCCCTGGTGATCCTGGTGCATTTCCCTTGAATACTAACATGTCCCTGCCCTTGGTGCAGCGGTGAGCAGGAGAAGCAAGGTGCAGAAGGAGCAGGCTGGGTAGGGTGGCAGGACACGTGTGTTGGTGGGTCTGCTCTAGCTGCCCCTGTGTTGGAGGCTCTGGAACAAAACAAGTCCTGGACTCTGAGTATGCAGTTTGGGGAATTGAGCGATATTGTAGGCAGGCTCTCCTTACGCCTTCCCTGTGATTCAGGGGCTGAGGGAAGGCCAAGCGCTGGGTCAGCGGAAGATCCTTGGGGCTGAGCTCGACAGCGAACTCGGGTTGGGTGAACAGCCTGTCCCCGCAGCCCACAACCACGCTTTCCAATGCTCACTCCAATCCCGCTGACCTGGAGAAAATTAAATGAGTGCTGTTGCCTTCCTGGGCCTTTTTCTTGTGGTATCGATTGATTCTTTCACCCCTAATATTCTTCCCACCACAAACGCTGTCACCATTACCCCCGGGTGAGTCACATGAGACGAATTTTGCATCATGATCAAACACATCCCATTTTCCAATGTGGTTTATCATGTTGCATTCATAATATTTGTTCCTGTTAAGCTGTGGCATCATCTACCTCAAGGAGCAAAAAGCTAGAAATCTAGGGCCTTTAAAAAATAATTTCAGTTCTAATCAGTGTCACAAAGAGAGACTAAATGCATATAATGCAAAAGGAGTTTCTGAGCCAATTGTAGGATCATTGGTTTTTAGCACCTTTTTAAAAGTGTGTCTGATGCATTTTAATGCATTTGGAGCAATATCTCCTGAAGCATATTAAATGTTCCTTAAAAGCCATATTTACTACCCTTGCTTACATTTGCCCTGTGTTCCCTCAAGGTGCATAAACCCAAATTAATCGAGTCTGAATTAATGTGATTTCATCCTATTTGCTTTGGGAATGTGTCAAGCAACTTGATAACTCTCAGATCAGCCTACACAGGGGAAATAAATCTGATACAATCTAGGAGACTACACAGGAACCATAGGTTTCTTTATCTAACAAATGCTAGGGTACACAGAGTTAAAATCAAATATGACTTTCTAAAGTCTTGAAGGCTAATATGTCCCGCATTAGCTTTGAGATGGGTAGGGTCCTTCATAATGCAAGAGAACGCATGCCAAATCTGGTATCTTAAAGCAGTAATGTAGACTCCAGCCTTCTGATTAAATTCTTTGGATATTAAAATTCGGTTTGACCCAAATTCAAAGTGACTTGATGTTTTATTTTCCAGCAAACTTCAGGGAATTCCATACCAAGGCAAAGGGGCTGTGTCTGAATCTCTCATTTAAAGACACTCATAAAAATATGCTCAGTGCTAAGTTTCCTCCCATGGAAATGAACGAAACAAGTTGGATTCAAATGGCAACAACAACAACAACAACAACAAAAGTAAAATTAGGAAATTCTGTAATGAGACCTCAACATGGAAATATGCTCTAAATAATTCCAGTCATTGTGGTCAAAGAACGAGCAGACATGGCAAAGTGTTTCCATTTTTGTCGGAGCTAGGTTTTGAGTTCTTTCCCTGCACTCATTAGCACCCTAAAATATTGGTACTGGGAGATTCATTAGGGATGTAGGCTCGAGTCCCCTTAGGAGAAGGGAGGGCCAGAGGTTGGCTGGCATTGGGAGCCCACTAGTGGAGGAAAGGGTTGGAACCTAGATCTTTTGGATCGAGCACATGAACAGCCGCTCTAACAAGTTGAATGGGCACTTACAAGATGTCTGTGGGAATAATTTATGCCTCTGGGGCTGCTACTGGGAACCAAAAGCATCCAAAGCCAGCATTCTCCCCATGGGTGTTTTTTGCTCTAGACATCCTCTGTTGATCTGATTTCCGGAACTCAAGAAGAGAGCTGTTGGAAGAGGGAAAAGAGATGAGGTAGCACCACTGGGAGAAGAGCTTCTTCTACACACATGCAGACTCCGGTGCCGTCTGTAACACAAGCCCTTTATAAATGATTTGCTTGTTAAGTAAGGTGATGTGGCCTCTGTTTAGATGTGCCCTCAAAGCTGCATGCAGATGAAGTGGGGCTGTTCTGGAGGTGGCGGAATCTAGAGTACATGGCTGATTTGTGATCCAGGGTGCTAGGATTAAGGACGTGAGGGCTGCCCGCCCTAGGTACTCTGGGTAGGATAAAAGAGGCAGAAGATACCTTAAGGTCCCTCTGGCTACTTCTGCCATCTTCCAGTCACAGCCCCTCTGCCTTGGAACTGGCTGATTATGGACCGAAACCTCTACAACCTGTCAGCTAAATAAACCTTTTCCTCTCTAACTTTGGGTGCTGGGTATTTTGTTTCAGCTATGAGAGAAAAGTGCAAATATATAAGGAAACAAAGGGACAATGTCAGGTCACAGGGGAGCAGGTTTAGGGCCAGAATGAAGGGAACAAACTGTGGGATCTCTTGGGACATAGGCACGCAGGACCCCTCAGCCTTACTGAGTAGGGAGTGGAGGGGGAAGGGGGGTCCAGCTGCAGACCCTCTTCTTTCCTTGAGACTCCGGAAATCATCATTGCTAATGGAAGTTTGCAAGCTCCTCCAGGTGAATTTTCTTTCTGACCACAAGGAAACTGAGGCTCTGGGAAGTTTAAAGGCTTGGCCCAAGTCCTAGAATCATTATCACTGAAGTCAGTCTTACACTCATGTTTCCTCATGACCATGAACTGGGGCATGTGTTTCTATCTTCTCACATTCCAAGCCAAAAAAGAAAAAAATAGAAAGGATACTGTGTCTGTGCTGTTCACCAAAATACAGCGCAAGCACGTAGTGGATGCTAAGGAAGTATTTGAAGAATGGAAGAAAGACATCCAGGTCCAGTACTGGTTGGGTCCAAGGAGAGAAATGAAGCAGAGCACTAAAGTATGAAATCCTCTACTTGAAACCCGAGCTGGTCTAGGATGGAAGCTGTAAATTCTCTTCTGGGGCTAGACTGTGCATAACCAAAAAGAATCTAAAACCAAAGTTTTAGTGTTGATCCTGTAGAAAGTCCAACCACTTTCCTCTCATTAAAAGGATTCACTGAACCCACCTTACAAACCTGTGCCAGCAGAGACATCCATAGGCATCTGCGGCCATGTTGCTACCCATGGCAAACCTGTCTCTCAACTCCCAGGTTCTCCCCAGTTTTCAGAATTCGCCTGACTTGGCCCTTGCTGATTGCTCTGGACCTGAGCTCGCACTGCACAGTGATGTTTTGGTGGTTAACTGCAGAGAGGGCTATATCGTGACATCGTGGTATCGTGGCTGTCTTAGTCCTTTGCACAGTGATACAAATCTTTGAAGACAAAGCACTCAGAGAAAGCCCCCACCTTTAAGCAACACAAGTCAAGATAGTATTCTTTAAAGGGAAATGAAAATGCTCACGAAAACAACAATGCGGGGGACACCTCTCCAAGGCTTCTCTGTACCTTGTTCTGCACACAGTTGAACAGGACAGGGGAGGGGTGCACAGACCCACGGAAGGGGGTGTAGGTGGCACAGAGTCAGGTCAGAGTGGGAGACACAGGTAGTTGTTACTGAGGTCCATTTCACACAGTGAACCATATACAGATGGACGTTTCTACCCTTCTAGAACCTTCCATGGCTCCATCACCAGCCTGGAAAAGGACGAATTCATGAGCCTGGTGCTCATGGCATCTGTCGGTTTCCTTGCTGGCTTCTGTGATGGGCATGAAAGGTGGTCTGCACCCTCCTGCAACTCTTGCACTCAAGATTCACCCCTCCCATCTTCACTTGAAAAATTCTTCCTATTTTCTGACTCCCATGTTGGCTCTGAGACCTGTGGGAAGGGGTTCCCACCTTCAGAGCCTGGAGGGCATTGTGCTTTGATTTTAAATGTACCGACCATGAATGTCAACTGCCTTGGTTTGGAATCTGTGAGGTTGCCTTTTACATCAAGCTATAATCCTTGAGTTATGAACTCTTGGGGTCCACCTCTTGCCCATCAGTGGTGGGCAGTAAGTAGTTTCCCATGGAGGGCTGAGGCGGTGAGCAGCAGGACAGAAGGGAGCGGAGGAAGCCCCACACTGGCCTGGTGAGCAGATGATCTGGTGGCCATATTGCTCTCCAGCTGTCATGTGACCAGCCATTTTTTCCTGTCTCTGGCTGCTTTTAGAAATGTGGAAATGGGGCCGGGGAGTTAGCTCAGTGGTTCCGGCGCCTGTCTCGCAAGCGCAAGGGCCCGGGTTCGATTCCCCGGTAACCACATAACAATACAGCAACCAATACCACATACCACAGTGCCGGGCGTGGTGGCTCACGCCTGTAATCCCAGCACTCGGGAGGCAGAGGCAGGAGGATTGTGATGTGAGTTGGAGGCTGAGCTCAGGGCCAGCCTGAACCACAAAGCGAGACCCTGTCTCCAAAAACCTAAAAAAAAAAAAAAAAAAAAGAAATGTGGAAATGTCTGTGTCCCCAGTATAATACTGGAGATAGGAAGCTTTCTGTAGGCGGGGCCAGTGTCTTCCTTGGTCCCCAGCCTGGGAAATGCAATACTTTCCTCGGTGGCTTGGAAGAGCAGAGGGCAGAGGGCACTCCCAGCAAGGTGCACTCTGGAGTCCCGATGTAATGAGTGGCTGGACCTGCCAAAGTTCTGATGTGTACATGTATGTGCATGCATGTATTCCTGGGAGAAGGACCTGTGGGCATTGTGGTCTTTGAACTAGATCCTTGCTGGGAAGTGGGGACCGGGGAGGCAGGACTGCCATGGGAACTTGGACCCTGGGCTGGTGCGGAGAAGCAGAGGCAAAGTGGCCCAGTTGGGCTATAGCAGAACACAAGAAATAGTAATTCACAAAGAAAAGGAGGGCTGGGGAATTAGCTCAGTGGTTCCCGCATCTGCCTGGCAAGTGCAAGGTCCAGAGTTTGATCCCCAGTACATACCATAATGCCATGCATGGTGGCTCATGCCTGTCATTCCAACACTTGGGAGGCAGAGGCAGGAGGATTTCTGTGAGTTCAAGGCTATCCTGAGCTACACAGTGAGTTCAGGGCCAACCTGAACTACGAAGCGAGACCCTATCTCAAAAAAACTAAAAAAAGAAAGAAAAAAAAAGAAAAGAAAAGGAGTTTATTCCTTACAGTTCTGAAGGTGGAGGCCCCACCTGGGGAGTCAGCAACCACGCCCACAAGTGGCTCTGGTGCATCCCATGACCACAGAGGTACCACAGAAAACTCGCAGCCTGTACCTCCCAAGCCCACACATCTGTGCTGTGAATCCACACACAAAGGACTAATCCACTCTCAAGGGCTTGGCTCTCCTGACTCAACCTCCAAAGATCATTAGGTACAACCTGGGGATTAAGTTCCCAACATACAAGTTTGGGGCCAAACATCCAAACCACAGGGCTGTTTGAAGTCTGAGGGTGCGGTCACATCAGAAAAGACTCAGGGGCTTTGAACTGCAGGAAGGGAGCTGGCGACTCGGGAGTCCACTCTCTGGGGCAGACAGGTCTCCGCTGCTGCCTGAACTGCTCTGTGTGCTGGCTCCTTATTTATAAAGTGGGACACGGTGTTTGGTTTCTAAAGACGTGGGGAAAATTACATCATATAAGGTATCCAATCACTTTTTATAAAAGGAAAAATAGATGAAACTTGACAAATCATTGATCTTTTATTTTTTCCAGTACTGCAGACTGAGTCCAGAACCTTCATGCCAAGCTACATCCCCAGGGGGACCCCTTTACATTTTTTTTTTTTTTTGAGACAGGGTCTGATTATACAGTCTGGGCTCATACTTGTGATCTTCCTGCCTCGGCTTCCCAGAGTTCTAGGATTATGTGGGCACCACACCCAGCTTGGTCTTATTTTTACAGGTGGTAATGATAATCATGAAGTGATACCATAAAATAAATCATAAAATATATCATAAAAATGATAGATTCTAATTACAGAACAAGTGACGGAACGGGTTCTTGGGCGAGACTCTAAGTAAGGCCATTGAAAAATGAGTCCGAAAAGTATGAAACACAGATGTGGCTATCACCAAAAGCCAACTTGAATTCCTCTCAGAAACTCTTGCACCTGCACAGTAACTGCCCGTGTCCTGAGGGTGGCTCGGCTCCTCCAGAAAATGCCAAAGAGGCAGAATATCTGGGTCCCACTGGGCTGATCCGTGAGATTCCTCTTCATAACAGAGTGATGAACAAGAATGAAAAGAATGTAAACAGGACAGTTGGAAAAAAGAGGTTGTAAACCGTGTCCCCAGAGTGATGACTGATGGGATCTTGTCACCTGACTGGTGGCTTCTAGGTGAGGCACCGCTGACCCCTATCTCCTTCAGTACTTGAAGGAAAGAATGTGGAGGGATACGCTGACGATCTGTGGACTAAGCAGCCGGTGAGGAGCCTAAGAGGAAAATAAACATTAGATAACAGGACCAGGGACGTAAAACTATCATTTAGAGAGGCCTGCCGTGTTTAGGTTTTGACAGTAAGCGCTGTTTACTGTGAGCTATGTTTTTAGAACACTATTTTCCTCGCATCCAAATCGCAAACACACCCTGCTCTCCCCTCCCTGGGCTTCCTAAGCTTCTGTGGGTATTCGATTCCCGCTGGCACCGACCCAGCACCATAGGCCTGGAACAAAGACAGCACTCCTTCTCAGAGCCCGAGCTGTAAAATTAGTGAAGGAATAAAAACCAGCTGGCGAAATCTGATCGCCGCTATTCCGAGCCCACGAACCTGAAAAGATAGTTTATTTTAGAAGACAAACAAAATCTGCCTCGTGTTTGATCTGGGACAGCGTCTCTGTGGGAAGCAGTTCACTCGCATCTAGTTCCCCTGGAGGTTTGGGACCAGCGGCACGGGCGCCGTAGACAGAGAGCTGAAAGGCTCGGCTCCCATGTTAATTTGACAGTAAACAGCACTAATTTGACTGCACAGCTGTTTATCGATATCCGAGGATGGGGTAGGGGGGAGGGTTGCAATTCAATAGAGAAAACAGTAGCCAGTGTGTTCGGGGCAGAATTGGCCCTCAGATGGCGGGAGCCAGGCTGTCTTGGATCTGTGGACGTTTGCAGAGAGCGATGTAAATTGCTACACGATGCAGTTATCATCTGGCAACGGGGCTGGCCAGGGAGCCCGTGCTCTTGGCCCTCAGAGGGACTCTGTATCGGCTCCACTGCCAACGGAGCCCCTGTCAATCATCTAATATTTCACAGAAGACAGGTCTGGCCCCTGGCGAGATTCTCTACTCTCCCTCTCACTGACTCATTTGACAAATGTTTATTACGTGCTTGCCGTGTGCCAAAAGCTGAGCAATGCGCTGAAGATAAAAGATGCATATTAGTCACGCCCAGTGATCCGACTGTAAGCGGGAGAGAAGGCTGCAAAAGGCTCGCAGCGGTCGGCAGGCAGCGAGCACGACAGGCGGCGGCGTGGGGGTAGGGGGACGGCGTTGGGGGCGCTCTTGCTGGATTATCCCTGGACTGTAGGCTATAGAATCACAGACTGGATTCACAACTATGTCCCACTCTCTCTTCCTTCCTTCCTCTTTCCCTTTTTTATTTTCCTTTTTCCTTCCTCGCTTCCTGCCACCATTGCTCCTTTTTCCTCCTTCCCTCTCCTTTCCTTCCTACCTCCCTCACTTCCTCTTTCTTTCCTCCCTGTCTCCTTTCCCCCTCACTCCTTTCCTTTCTACTTTCCTCCTTTCTTACTTCTTTCATTTTCTCTTATTTATTTCTTGGGTCATTCTAATACGAATACAGATTCTAGACTCCTTGGCAGGTATTTTCCATATGTTTGCTTCCACCACCCCTCACAACCTCCGTATAAGGAACCCTTCACCACTGTTGGTGGGACTGTAGACTCGTACAACCCCTGTGGAGATCAGTTTGGAGATTCCTCAAAAAGCTAGGATTGGAGGTCCCATTTGACCAGGCCATCGCTCTGCTAGGTATATACACACAACAACTGAAAGACTCATATCATGGTGATATATGTGCACCCATGTTTATAGCAACTCCGTTTGTGATTACTAAATCTTGGAAATAACTCAAATGTCCATCAACTGGAGACTGGATAAAAAAGCTGTGGTTCTTCTACAGAATGGAGTATTACTCTGCCATAAAAAATGATAAATTTGAATCATTTATACTTAAATGGACATACCTTGAGGATATCCTCATAAGTGAAATAAATAGGTCACAGATAGGTAAATATCACATCTTTTCTCTGGTATGAGAAAATAGAGATGTAAATGAGTTCTAGAATTGTATGTTATATATTGTGAAATAGAAAATACTCAAAGTGAAATAGGGTGAAGGAGGAAAAATAATGAAATTATAGCAAAAAGGAAAGGAAACAAATTTTATGTATATAGGGGGGTGGTAGGGTGGGTAGGGCTATGGGAAAAAATTAGAATTAAGTTGTTTCTTATACTGGTACAAATTCCCATTGTGGAGTATAATCACGATGTGTATATGTAAAGGTACCAATAAAGATTTCAATTAAAAAATAAATAGTTTCCTCCATAGAAAGTTGGCCTCACCAACCTGGCCCTAAGGAAACTATAGCGTACTGCGGGGTTTGAAAGTCTTGCCTGTTGTCATGCAGGCCCTAAGTGGAACAGAATCCCAGTTTGGTGGATTCCAAATCCCACACTCTATAATAATGTTTTCATTTAAGAGGTCATAAATCCCAGCCACTCATCCTGGATGCCAATTTTCACTGTCATATATTTTTTTGAAAATATACAGGGTCTTCCAATGAATACAATGGCTTTAACAATTTATTACAAAGGACATCTCAAGCCTGCCCATCTTCTGCTTGTTCCTTTATATTTGTGGTTCAAGGAACTAAACCCAGGACCATCAGGCTGAGCCACATCTCCAGCCCTTGTGCACATTTTGAGACAGGATCTCTCCAAGTCCCCAACGCCAGACCTGGGGTTGCAGCCGTCTTGCCTCAGTGCTCCGAGACTGCAGACATGTGCCTGCCACTGGGCCGGCTATGTCCCTGCACCATAAACTGCCATCTCTTACTGACTCTTCGCATCTTCTTGGGAAAAAGAGGCTGCTGGGTTTTAGTTTTTGGACTGTTTGTTGGGCATTTACTGTACGCCAGAAACAAAGGGGTTCTGTCAGGGCTGTGAGCCCCCAGTCCAGTCTGGGCAGTCTGAGACATCGACCTACTCCTTTACCAATGGCGGCAGTCTACTCTCCTGATCCAAATGTAAAACAAACACAATCCCACATCATTTTAGATAATTTTGAAGACATCTACCACTTGCTATCAAACCAAGAGAGAATAGTGGGAGCCAATAGCTATGATAAGAAAATGCCGTTAGTGTGCTGCTGAATAAGAATTTATGCTTTTACTACTTATATATTGCTCATCATGGGTCAGTGCCTTCTAATCAGAGTGGGACAACGACTCTCATGTCTCCTGGTAATTTATTCTCACCCTTGAGCGAAGAGTTTATACCACTCAATGCAAACTGCTGTTACATATTCAGCTCTGCATACACATCTATTCATACATATGCACACATAAAGTCACACGTGTGTCCATCAATATCACCACGAGCACAGGGATGTATGCACTTCAGTACTTGGGTATATTAGGGTGTTCTAAGTGTATAGCAACATAGTACCCCAACTCCACTGCTTTAGCGAAGAATCCATGTTTGCTATGGCAGTTTAAGAGACACAGCATCTTCATGGCTGATTCAAGGGCTTGGGAGCATGACCCATGGCTTCATTGTCCCCAGAGAGGTGGCATAAGCGTGTCCTTGTGTGGTGGCAAATTGCGGCAGCAGAAGCAGGGTCTCACCAGCTAAGACCATGGCCATGGGGAGAAGATACTGTTTCTTCCTTCTGCCTCTTTTCTTTCTTTTCTTGGAGACAGAGTCCTGCTTTGTAGTTCAGGCTGGCCTTGAGCTAAGCCTCGAACTCACAGCAATCCTCCTGCCTCTGCCGCCTAAATGCTGGGATTACAGGCGTGAGTCACCACGCCCAGCACTGTGCTATGTGGTACTGATTGTTGGCGGGCGTGAGTCTCCACACCTGGCATTGCTGTATATGGTTACTGGGGATCAAACCTGGGCACTTGTGCTTACAAGACAGGTGCCGGAACTACTGAGCTAAATCCCCAGCCCCATTCTGCCTCTTTTCAACAGCAAAAAAACCTTCTCCTCAGCCCTGGAGGACACTGCACTCTCACCTTAGAGGTTGGGACTGGGCCCTTAACCTTACTACAAGCAGGACACAGCCCCACGAGTGTGTGGCCACCAGGAGGAGGTTGGTGTTGGCACAAGACGGTGTCAGCGCAATGTTTCTGAACATGGTATTGTTTCTTTCAGGTCACCTGAAATGAAACTGTGCCCAGGGGCTCCACCTGTGAATCCCGGCATGGCGGGTGGCGTCTCACTGCTCCAACGCTGCTTTCCTGGTGCCTGAACTCAGCTATGACTGGTCTTCTTCCAGAAATGGCTGTGGCTGACACTCCAGCCTCACAGGCCCCCTCGTCACATGAGAACCAGCGTTTCAACCTGAGGGAAGGAGTCAGGAAACAGCCCTAAACGGAGGGTGGGCTCTGCGCTCAGACCCAGTGGTCACCCCAGAAGTCAGTGTAGCTGAGCAGGGGTCTGGATGTGCGGTCTGCACACCCGCGGTGACTGGCTATTGGACCCTGGAGAAAGTTCCTCCATTTCCTCGGGATCCCCATCTGGCAGCTGCGTGGTGCATGGGTTCAGGAGTATCTACAGAGGTGCTTTGTACCTCCCAGGGCTTGGAACCCAGGTAACACTAGGCAGTCGGAGAGTACGCAGAAGTTATGAGGTAGATGTGCCCTGGAATCAGGTTGCCAAGAGGAGCCTCCCGGAGCGGGTTGTCTGCACACTGCATAGACCTGAAGAGCTTTTCTGGTATTGCTTAGTTATGTAATAAGTTTTCAGAGTTTTTGATGAACTTTGCTGAAACACAATCTTATTACTTTATATTTAGAGAAACTGAGGTCACAGTAATTAATTGAGCTGCTCAAACAGGTCAAAGAGGGGGCTTCCAGCCCACTAGGTCCTGGGCGGGAGGCTCTCAGCTGTGCACCAGCATCCTTGGATGGGGGTGTTGTGACCCAGGCCTGTAATCCATCCCTGCACTCTGGGAGGCTGAGGCAGAAAGATCCCAAGTTCAAGTCTAGTCTGGGCCATTTAGTGACTTATTGAGACTCTATCTCAAAATAAGTCATTTTTTAAAAGGGCTGGAGATGGGGCTAGGAATTTAACTTAGTAGTTCTGGTGCCTGACTTGCAAGTGCAAGGGCCTGAGTTCAATCCTAGGTAACCATATACAACAATGCTGGGCGTGGAGACTCATGCCTACCAGCAACCAGTACCACATACCACAGTGCCAGGGCATCATAGATCATGCCCGTAATCCCAGAACTCAGGAGGCAGAGGCAGGAGAGTTGCTGTGAGTTCAAGGCTGAGCTCAGGGCCAGCCTGAACTATAAAAAGCCAGACCCTGTCCCAAAAAAGGGGGGGGATGGAGATGGAGCTTCATGTGGTTCAACTCATGTAAGACTTCCAGAACTGCTTCAGAACGTGGCAAAAGCAAATGGATAAATATGTTCAAAGTGAGAGGAGGGATTCTGTGAGGGATTCATGGAAATGTGTCTTTAACAATAATACTTTTTTTTTTGGTTTTTTTGAGAGAGGGTCTCGCTTTTTGGTTCAGGCTGGCCCTGAGCTCAGCCTCAAACTCACATCACAGCAATCCTCCTTGCCTCTGCCTCCCGAGGGCTAGGATTACAGGCATGAGCCACCATGCCTGGCACTGTGGTATGTGGTCCTGGTTGCTGCTGGGGTGAGTCTCCACGCCCAGTATGGTATGTGGTTACCACGGGATCGAACCCGGGTCCTTGCGCTTGCAAGACAGGCGCCAGAACCACTGAGCTAACTCCCTGGCCCTCCAATCATACATTTTTAAGAATTTAAAATTCCTGTTTTTCAGTCGTGCCTCATACATTCTCCTATCCGTGCTGAAGTTCTGTTTTCTCCTTGACACTCTATATGGAACTGTCCTAGTTAGAGATACATCTTGGCTTTTTTTGTTTTTGTTTAAAGTTGTCCTTTTATACTGCCAACACTGCTTGGCCAGTGAAAGACCACTGTCAGTCTTTCGTGCTTGGGTAAAAATGAGTTAAATCAGATTCACCTTTGTACTTAGCTGAGAATACTCTGTGGAGGAAAAGAAGAGGAGTTTGGACTGGCTTGCAGAAACAACTGTAGAGAGAAGAAACTGGGTAGCCCGAGGGGAGCTTCGTAATAGGTTGCTGGGTGTCTGGAGGAGGGAGCTGGGAGTCACCGGTGAGCGGCTCCTTCCTGTTGTAAGCTACTCCATCCTGGGTCCTGCACTGTGGAGCAGGGTGGGGACAGTCTAGCCACTCCTCTGGATCCCAGAAACCTTGTCCTCACCCGCTGGTCTCACCGCTGCCACCAGTTCGCTAACCTGCCTCCCGTTCATTCCTTGGCACTGGAACAAGACCATCTCCCGCTTGCTTGCTGTCAGCCCCTCCAATCCTCTCGAGTGCGAAGAAGGAAATGCCTTTGCAGAGGGGGCCCTGGGTGGCCTGTGTCCGGCCTGCAACTCGCCCTTTCTGCCAAACCATCACCGTGCGGAGTCGTGCTCACCTGTGGCCCCTCTTGTCATCCTTCAGGTCTCGGGCCAGTGCCCTCTGCCTCGTTGGTGTGCAAGAAGGCGGTTGCCCTCAGGGTCACCCAAGTAGCAGGTGGATGGACCCCCGAGGCCTGCGGGGAGCCCCAGGCCGAGATTTGGGGCCACTGGTGGCATAAGGAGCAGCGATCTCTGGAGGGAGGGCAGTCTCTGCTCCCTGGCTCCTTGGCGCTCTGAGCTGGGGCTGGGCAGAGCTGGGCCTCGGCGAGGAGTGTGGAAGTCATTTCCTCGCCTCCCAGCGGAGCGCAGGGCTCCTGATTAAAGCCGAGCGGCCGCCAGGCGGTGTTTACCCTCCCTTCTGGGCACTGATGACTGACATTGTTCTGTTTTTATTCCTGGTCTTCAGAAGCAATTGTTTTAGAAAAATATTGTCTAGACTTGAAATTGAGCGAATGTGACATTAATTACAGCGCTTTCCTCTGAGGATTCCTCCACCAGCTGTGAGGAGCTGAGTTCCTGGGGGCATCCGGGGAGTGGGCCGGGCCAGGGCGTGACTGCTGAGGGGCTTCTACACGGTGCCCCCGGGCTTGGCCTCGAACTGCCTGTGCCCACAACACCCTGTGGGAGTCACATTCTTTCCCATTTGACACCTGGAGAAACTGAGGCTCGGGAGAGATAGATGTTACGTTCAAAAGCACACAAACCGGAAGGGCGAAGTTGTGGTTCTGACCGGGTCAACCTATCTGTGAAATGGGCTCTTTCCACCACATGGTGGGATTGCTTGGAGTGGCACAGGTTATTCAGTCATGGATTCACTTCGATTAAAAATTCATTTACATAAGGTTTTTGTTTTTATTTGTGTTTTGATCGTAGGGATTGAACTGAGCTACATCTCCAGCCCTTATTTATTCATTTAATGTTGAGAGACTAGGATCATTAAATCACTAAATTGCCCAGGCCAGCGCTGAACCCGCAGTCCTCCTGCCTCAGCCTTCCCAAGTGTCCAAATTACAGATGTGCACCAGCAGACCAAGCTCATTTGCATAGACTTTTAAGGTGCTGTTTTTCACCTATGCCGTTCTCCCTTTCTAGCCCATACATAGTACCCATGAAATGAATTAGGATTACTACATCAAAAAGAGCAAAGAAAAAGAAAGAGATGTTTAGTTATTTATTAGAGGGAACCTCACTAGCATGTTAATGGGACACATTTTGTAGGCCTAAATCTTGCTTTATTTGGAGTACCATTTATGAAAAAAGGATATGTGATTGCAATACAATTTTTTTTTTTTTTTTTGAGACAGGGTCTTGCTTTGTAGTTCAGGCTGGCCCTGAGCTCAGCATCAAACTCACATCACAGCAATCCTCCTGCCTCTGCCTCCTGAGTGCTGGGATTACAGGCGTGAGCCACCACGCCTGGCACTCTGGTGTGTGGTACTGGTTGCTGCTGGGGTGAGTCTCCACACCCAGTATTGTTATGTGGCTACCGGGGATCGAACCCGGGCCCTTGCGCTTGCAATACAGGCGCTGGAACCACTGAGCTATATCCCTGGCCCTGCAATACAATGTTTTATAATGAAAATAAAACCACGAGAAATTTACTAGTTGTAAAAGCTTGTTACATCACCACACAATTCAGAAAACAACATGAAAGTTTTATTAATAGTTTAATGTGTTCTGTCATACTAGTTTTCCCACATTTGTTGGCCACATACACCCATCAAATGTTCAGACAATTACAGTGTTGTAATATCTTAGCAGAAATAAATAAACAATTAGCTAGGTGTGGTGGCTCATACCTATAATATGAGCACTTAGGGTGCTGAGGCAGGAGGACTGTCACAAGTTCAAGGCCAGCCTGGGCTACACAGTGAATTACATAGCCAGACTCTGTCTCAACAACAACAACAAAAAAAGAAATTTGGTCTTTAGCTTTGTTGATTGAGCTTCCTTTTTTTGCTATTGAAAGAAAAGTTTCAACATCCCAGGCTATTATCATAGGGTCATTCAACATTTGAAGATGTGGGAAAATCTGTTAAGCTCCTTTCATGTGTGAACTGAGAGCCCCCAATGCCTTTCAGATATGGTGGCAAAGGACAGGGTCACATAGTGCTGGGACCACTGAGTCTAGCACAGTGAGCTGTGGGGATTTTTCTATCTTGAGAAGACTAGAAAAAAATATGACCATGGAGAGAAATGATTATGATACACATATTCATCATCACCCTATCTTTGTATATCTAATTAAACCCAAACTAGAAGTGTTACAGTTTATATCTAGATATTCCTGCAAAGCACTAAGGGATCACAGGAAGGTGACTGGATTATAGTTGGTGCTACAGCTGGCTTCTTGTAGGCAGAGGTGGGTTACTCTGGAGGGTTGTGTTTTCCCTTCCCTGCTTCTCCCTAGAATCCTCTGCTTCCTGGATGCCATGAGGTGAGCTACTTTCTTCCACTGTGCTGCTCCCCGCTGGGGCCAGCCGATCACACAAGGACTGAGCTGCCACACACTGTGAGCCAAAACAAGCCTCTCTTCCTTTTAGGGATGTGTGTTGAGTATTTTGTCCCAGCAAGATGGAAAGTGACTAAGACAGGAAATATTCTCAGTTCCAGGTCTCAACACCGGTTTCATTGGATCCTCAAAATTCCCACAGGATTCCCAGCCCAGCTCAACACAGGGGACAGGATGGGCAAAGTTGGAATGAAGAGGGACAGTGGTCTCTTGATCTCATTTTTCAAATGTTGTGAAAACACAGTTGTGTGATCACATCACAGGTCTCTCCAAGGCTGGGAGCTGTTGGGTGGAGGGGCAGGTTTGAGTGTCCCTGTAGCTCATGTTGCACTAATTTCACGGAATCTTTTCCATGTTGGGTGTGTTTGGGCAGCATCTCCACCAGGGTAAGGCAACTTTCCTGACTGCAAGCTCTTCTCCTATGTGCAGGATGACTGAAAGATTGAGGCCCAGAATTTTAGGGCTTATAAAATGCAAATAATGGTGCTCCCACACTGCAGCCTTTTCTCACAGTGTGTATCAAATGCTTCCCGGAAAGGGGCTAGATGGGAAATACTTTATACTTCAACTGAATGTGGTCTCCATGGCAACCACCAACCCTATATTTGTTATGCAAAAGCAGCTCTGGACAGGAGGTGAACAGACGTGAGGCTGTGTCCAACAGAACTCTCTGTAGAAAAGCAGACTCTGTCCTAGTAGCTCTCTCCGAAGTAGAAAGTGTCCAGTGTTAGGGACAGGGACATCGCAAGGGGGGGCCATGACTTCCATTGCCACAACTGTCACTGCTGGCAGTGACATACAGCATTGTCCATTCCATACAGCATTGGCTCTTCCCACCTTTAGCAACATTTTTGGAATGAGTGATCTGAAGGTAGAGAGGGTTTGTGAGATAGACAGGGTCAAGAGTTTTTTTCAGACACACAGACTGTATTTTCTGCTTCCTCTTTTGCATTTGTAGGTCAATTGCAGATTAGCACAATTGCTTAATTAGCAGGTGGACATATGGATTTTTGCGTGTATGTCTGGGTCATATCACTGCATTTAACTGAAATACCCAGCCAGACTAACTTCATGGGTCTTAGAGCTCTGAACACTCAAAACCTTCTAGGTGACCTTTGTCCCTCAGATCTGCTGCCGCTGATCTATGCCCATTTCTACAGCACACATGTTCCCATCATCCACATCTAAATTTTTAGAGGTCAGGCTATTAAAATAATTAAGGTAAACTCACTGTCTCTTGCTGAAAAGAGGCCTTACAGGGAAGGCACAGAGCTATGCTTTTTTTGTTTTGTTTTGTTTTTTGCTTTGGAAACTTCAAACTATGTCACCAAATCACTATGATTATTGTATACTTTAGAGTTAAAATTAGGAATAAATTTTAGTATTACTTTCCTTCTTTTCTCTTCCTTTTCATTTTAACTATGCTATAAAAAAGGTACTTGATTAAATCAAGTGGAAGGCATCATGTTGTGATTTAAAGCATTTTTGGGTTCGCTTTTCCTCACGTATACGTTCTCTATATTATATTATATTTCCACTCCCCCAATTAAATGCTTAGCATCGGCAACAGATGCAAACGTTACATTCAGTGTGTGCTGATGGGAAAATGGCCAATTTTAGTTCAAGAGTTAGCTAATGTTCAACATAAATCACATAAAAGTATTTTACTTAAACCTTGAGGTATGGGCAAGCCCTACCCAAAAAACCCAAATGCATTTTACTTACATTTTATTTATAGGGAAAGAATATGAGTTAGTTCATTGAATAAAGCTAATGGTTATAATTTTTATAGATACAGAGTTTGTGTGGTGCAATTACTTTGGTGAGAATGGAGAAGATTTTTGTTTATTTGTTTTGTTTTTCTGTAAAGTGTACAGGATCCCTTAGCAGAGAAGGGTCCAGAGTCACATGCTGGGGAGGTATAGAGTGGGGACAATCTAAGCCTCAGGGACCCAGGTAAAGACTTACCCGTGATGAGTGAGTGAGGGCGCAAAGATTGCGGGGCTGAGCAGGGTATAGAGGAGGACTACAGAGCCCACCTGCATGACTGGGGCAGTCATTAAATCGCTCGGACTCTCACTTCTGTGTGACCAGAAACACTAATATTCCTTTTTACCTAGAGTTATAGGAGATTTCATCAGAGCATCTAATAAACGCTTGATTTGATCTTTTTCAACTTTGGTTTCCATACAGCAGTGGTTATCGATTCAGTTATCGATCTTTGCATTTCCCAGATGGCCTTGATGCTTCACCAGCCCCGAGGCTGATAAAGCTTGTTAAATTCGTTTAACCAAAAGTGGGTCCGAGTGACCTGGAAATCTGCCTACACGGATGTGGACTGAGGGCGGAGGGCAATAGATTGTATTTTCATAGTTCTTTCACGTTACTCTTTGGATAGGTGATGGATTTTATTATCTTGGCAACTCTAGAAGGTATTTTAGCTTCATAAAGATGACACCAGTGACCTGCAAACATTTATGGCATTCAAGGGGCAGAGTGAGACTCAGTGCCAAGTCTCCACACCTGTGTGAGCAGCAAAGCAGAGTCCTCACTGCCTGTTTGCCAGGAGAGGGGGCGGTTCTGGCAGGAAGTCCCCTCAGCACCCTATGCCACTTGCCTAGAGCAAAGGGCTGGTTTCCCACCAGAAGAAAGGAGGTTGCACAAAGGAGCTGACTGTGGCACTCAGAGGCGTGTGTCTTATCGGCAGCCCAAGAGCCCAAGGCCGTTGGGGTGCTGCTCTTCCAAGAACAATGTCTATCCAAACTGGGGGATTGACACAGAATTAACTTCTTTTTTCCGTACTTAGGTTTGAACCCAGGGCCTTGGCACTCAGCTACCTCCCCAACACCCCTTTTAAAATATTGAAACAGTCTTGCTAAAGTGCGTAGGCAGGCCTTGAATTTGCAGGCTTCCTGCCTCAGCTTCCTAGAGTGCTGAGATTACAGACTAGTGGTACCAGGCCCAGCTTGTTAATTTTTTTATTTCGCTAAGAAAGCAAAACACTAGTTCAACAAAGATGGTATTTAATGTCGCCTCCACAAAGGCAGAATGATGTTGCATGGAATAAGTCTGACTCCACCGACAATTCTATCTGGGTCCTTTTCCTCTCTCTCTTGCCTTCTCCTCTCCACAGCTCAGCTTCTGAAGAGGGGCCTGAGAGCCAGGGCCGAAGCTGTCCTACCACCTGGGAACATGACAAAGGCCTCTTCCTTTTGGTCCAGGCCCCTGGGGAGTGGTGCACTAAGCCAGTGACATGTTTCTTGGCATCTCTGAGATCTGTTTCCAAGAACTGCGTAGGATTAGGGTTACCAGTGCACCATGACAGATGACAGCAGGCAGCAGTTTGCCACCAAGGTGTTGACACGCGGCCGCCAAAAACAGGGGCTTCCCTCGCCTCTTCCCAGAGGAAACACAGGGTGTGGACCTGCGTGTGCACGTGACAGCCAGAGGAGGAGCCATGTTCTTTGGCCGGGGCACTGCACTGGACAGTCCCTTCCCCTTGCAGTAGGGAGATCACCTTTCTATCTGGGGCGTGGAACTGTCAACGCTAGCATGAGTCACTCCATTTCCTTTGTCTCCCTCCAGTGCACTTAAACCGCCCCCCAAGTTCCCAGAAACTCACCAGGACACAGTTCCTCGGAGTGACGATGTGACTGTGAGAAGGCGAAGTGGAGGGGACAGGGCTGTAAAAGCTTTGTGAGGACAGAATGTCCTATAGATGCTGACAGAGGGTTGTCAGTGACTAACAGAGGTGGCATTTTCAGGCCCTGGGGTGGGGAAGTGCCCACCCCAGGATTGATAAGAAGGTCTCACATAACTGATGACAACTACACCTCGTGTGCAAGACCCCACTCCCTGTGTGTAACAACATTTGCTGCTGTCCTCGGCCCACAGCTGAAGGGCAGCTGAGCTCTTGAATGATGAAAATGAAAATTCCCATTCAACTATCGAGTGAACACACATCAAGGAAGTATTAGACTCACGAATCAGGAATTCTGCAAGATGCAAATTCAGTCTGAGAGAGAATATAAGACAACAAAAGTGAGCTTGCTGAAGAAGAGGGGTCTTGATACACAAGACTGGTTCCTGTTGTGTGGAAAATAAAGCCATAACTTTATGGGTTATCTTTTCTATCAAGCAGAGATCACTTACATCTCTAGCAGATAAAAATGACAGACACTTTATTAGCTTCCTACAAGTTCATACATAACTTTACAGAACCTGGGCTCTTAATCAATAACACACACCTAACAAGGAAAGAAAAGCAATCTCAGGGTGGAATCAGGGACTCGTAGGAAGTGCTCATCAGACAATGGTCCGCTTGACTCAGCCTGTACATGAAGCTTTGGCATCTTTTTTACCTTCTGGATAAACTTTGTGAGCACAGAGTGTGGCAGACAGATGCTACACGATTCCTCCCTCCATAGGATCTTCTTCTATTTTCCAAAGACATGTATCCCATTCCACTAGGTTCCCATGCCCCATGGACATAGTTCGGAGTTACAAAGTAAGGCTGAGGTACCCAGGGTTGAGACCAGAAGGGCCAGAGGTATGGTTGCCTTTCTTCAGCATGGATTTCTTTGTACTGTGTTAGTGCAACACTTAAGACATAAGATGCAGGATGGGTAGATATCCATGATGAAGTAGACTGGGGAAGTAGACAAGATCTTGGTCCTGGGAAAGAGGCATAAGTTACAGTGAACTAGTCCTGTGAGACCCTTTCCATGGGCACCTGTCATCAGGAGGTAAAACAAGCCCGAGAGGCAAAGGAGAGGGGAGAAATCATTGCTGGATCATTCACTTGGTTTGCAGTTACCAGCTATGTTCTGGGCAATGCCTCCTGAGAGGAGTAAAAATCAACTTGTCTTCAAAGACAATCTAGTCAAGACATTTTAACGTGGGACTTGTGAGAGAACTTTGGTGGATCCTCAGAATTATAAATTTGTGTTAATGTTAGTTTTTCTGAAGAAAAGAACCCATAACTTCTGTCAGAATCTCTTAAATCCTTGTGTCCCCAAACAATCAGAATCTAATGTCTGAGGAGAAACAAAGTTATAAGAAGGTAAATCTCACAAAATACCTATTATTAACAACAGAGGCCTACAAAATGGGGGAATTAGCTAACACAGAATCATTCTACATCGATGTGTCCTTCTAGAGAGGCCACAGTTAACAGGGCAGCGTCAACCTATGAACATGGTGACTCACCCAAGTTAACCTTACCCAAACTCTGGCCTAGAAAGTTCTAGAAAGTCTTCTTTGATTCTCTCAGCCTTTACAAGGACTCTCTCTCCTCCAAAGTCCTCCTGGGGCTTCCTAATACTCTCTAGCCCTCAGAGGGCCCTTCTATCTCTGCATTCTGGAACCCTTAGCAAGTTTGCCCATATCTGTAAGTACATTTAGAAACATTTTTTGAGATGGACTGAAAGGAAGAAAGAATGTTGCTTCTCTGTGTCCCAAGAGCACACCGCTCAGGGGTATAAAGAGGGTAATTTTACTTTTGTTTTGAGGCCCTCTGGCCTGCTGTGAAAGTGGTAGGAAGGCCTCTTCTGGGCTTCTCCCGACAGGAACATAAAGTAGAGAGAAACCCAGGCACATACCGAAGGGAAAGAAGTGGTAACGACTGGAAATCCTACGCTGTGATTACAGCCTCCATTTTCCTCCCTTTCTAACTCAAACCATTTCCTTTGCAAATTGTTTGGCATAGAACATTTCAACCCTGCTTGAAGGAAGTGGAAAAGAAGATAAGTTGAAGGAAAGTGTAGTTGGAAGAGGTAGAAACTGTAAAAAGGAACACAAACTATGGATTCCAGAGGAAGGCAAGAGGCTGTGCAAATAAACAAAGACGAGGAGAAGAAACTTTGCCAGACAACGTGAGCTCATGGTGCGCACGCCTGGCCCGCAGCGCTGTCTGCACAAGTCTGTCAGGAGTATCGGGAATGTTTTCCTGACACGCCATTGCCTGTGGATTTCGTTCTAACCACTGGAATAAGCAAAACATACAGAGCACATTGCTGGCCCTAAAGACTATAATTTTCTCTGAGGAGAAATATTGCAAAAAAGGGAAAAGAGAGAGAGAGAAGGAGAGGGGGTGGGGTGGGGTGGGGGGGAAAACATGATATTTTGTTCATTTCCTAAAAAAAGCATTTTCCCCTTTCTCCTTTGCTCTATCCTTTCATTAAACTGTCCTTAAGTGCTTTTAGAGAAAACTAAGTAGCCCGTAACTCTGGGCTGCTGACTGAATAAAAACCTGGGACGTGGCCGGGATGGCGGGAGTGACACCCGGGTCTTCTTCCCAAATCCCAGATACCTGTGGGGACCTTGCCAGCTGTGGCCAGACTCTCACGTTGAAATGATTCTCATCTTGACGGAGATCAGGGACATTCTTCTCCATATTAGTCCTCTGAGAACTTGGACCCCAGCCAGATGTTATTGGAAAATTGCAACCAAAGAAATGAGAGATAGGGAGTTCTTATATCTGAAGGTTGCCGGAGAGGCATATCAAAGCCAGATGATTTCCAGATCAGCTCTGCCCCGTGACTGAAAATATATTCTCTGCTTTTAAATATTCATGTTTCCTTTTGCTCAGGTTCCTATTGTTAATGCTTGCTGGTTTCTGGGCGTGTGCTAGATGCCAGAAAGTGTCTCCAGGGAGAGGAGTTGCAAGCTCAGTGCCTCAGGACCTGCGCTGTCCCTGTGGGTATCAGACATGCTTGGTGACCTAAAGGACAGGAAAGAAAGGGCTGGCAGGGTCAGAATGTGAAGCCAGCGGGAAAATGGTGGACATGTGAGTGCATAGTGGGTATTGCGGAAGTCTGGGCGCAGACCCTGTGAGGTGCACATGTCCTCCGTGGTGCTGGTATCTGAGATCCCTGGGCCTTGGACCCAAGCTTTTTATTGGTCTGCTGTGATCTGGACAAAAGATACACTCTTTATAGAGTTCAGAGGTTTCTCATTTTCTAGTAACTCTTTGGAAAATCTGATGGGTTTTGTCCAGGTCACAGGCCCAGTGTCAAGGATTTTGTCCAGGTCACAGGCCCAGCGTCAAGGAGGTAGCGTGCCTGCTCAGCCCAGCCTGTCTCCCCTTCCCAGTGTTCATCTGCCATAGTGTGGCTTCCTGACTGTAGGAGGAGAAGGCAGGTTGTTTTGTTCTTCTCTACTGGAGATTGAACTCAAGGCAATTGAGCTATATCGCTAGCTTCTTTTTATTTTTATTTTTTTAATCTCCTGACTGGAATTTTTCTAGAGAAAAACTATTTTTGGAGGGGTTAAATTCTTGAAAGAACAATTGTAAAGTATAACTCGGTGTAGCAGATTCTGACCTGTTATGTATGCCTTTTTTCTGATGGCATTAGGGTCACAAATATTTGGTAAAAGCCAAAAAGTTAAGGGAATTTGTGAACACAGACTCAGGCAGAGAACCACCACTAAGTGAAGCGTTATCTCTCTCCTCTGTCCCAACTGTGCATGTCTTTCAGTGTCTCTGGGATAGCGTAAGATTAGTCCCAGGAAGGGCACCTTGTCCTGCCCCTGAGAATGAGCGTCCCCCTGAGTGTGGCGTGGTGATCCATTTCCAAGTTCCTAATGTGTGCCGAGGTTCAGGCCCACGCACCAGAGCCCTTGATGGGAACGTGTTCATTTTGAATGCAAGTCCTATGGCCTCGTGGATCCTGAGGGACAGTTGTCCTCTCCATGCTGGTCCTGCAGTGCGAGCTGGGTTTTGAGAGCCCTTGGATGCTGAGCTAAATGCCCTCAGGCTGGGGGGATGGCTCAGGCCAAGGTAACTATATGGGGACAAAGAGTTGCTATGAGATCACCCGGAATTGAACAACTAGCATTGCCAAAGATGCTGGGGATGGGTGCGTAGGGTGGGTTCTCTCTTTGACAATCATAGACTTTATTTTCATTCACATCTGTCAACATGCATAGGCTTTTATTATTACTTTCATGCTACAGATTTTTACACAACCAAGAACAAACAGAATCGTGACAATTGGTCTTTCTTGATATAGGTAAATAGTTCAATATCTTTTTCACAGACCCAATAGACTATCTGGCATTTTTTATCTACTGAAATTAAAAGGAGGAAAAAGAGACCTTTGCACTTGTCCAAAGGCAAGCAAGCAAAATTAAAGACAAGCAAAACATTAAATTATCCAGCAAAGGTAAAGACAGATATATCTGGTTGGGACTAATGGTTGGACTGAGAGGCCTTGCTGAGTATTTACCTAACCCTGATCAGACTGGACCAGTCCCCTTCGAGTGCAGTCGTGGAGGAGAAGCTGGCATATGGGAGATGGTTGCTGCCTTCAAGTGTCAGAGGGGAGCTGTGATTTCTAGAGGAAAGGAAGGAAGGAAGGAAGGAAGGAGGGAAGGAAGGAAGGAGGAAAAAAAGAAGAGAGGGAGGGAAGGAGGAAGGAAGAAATTTCAGCTAACTCCAGCCCACGTATTCATAGAAAGACAATCATTTCAGAGCACTCCAGGTGACATTTTCATTCTAAAGTTTGATTCCTTTGCCTCCCAGAGTAACTGACCCTTCGCTACATTATTCTCTTATCATTTAATGATGAAAAACAAGTCTCTTATGATTCACCGAGTTGGCTAGTGTACCACTCGTTACACACAAGAACTGAAGCCCTTGTCCTCGACCTCCTTGGGGGGCACACATGTCTCAGCAGAGGTTGGCCACGTAGGGTTCCATTGCCTCGCTGTAGTTCCATAGATGGTTCCCGCATTTGTCTGTGTGCTTCTCTCATGCCAATTCAAATGGAAGAACAAGGCAGAATCCCTATGTGATTCTGAATCTTCACACAGAGCGGCTCCTTCAGCAGCAGCAGCAGAGGCTGCTTCTGTAAAGCCCGGCCTCTTCCTCTCCGTCTCTCTCTCTCTCCCTCTCTCTCTCTCTCTCTCAGTTCTGACCCTGTAGCTATCAGGAACTCCCAGCAGCAACCTGAGAGAGGCTGGGAATGGCCCCCATCCCTCTTGGTGGTAGGCTTACCTGCCTGTTTCCCCTCTTGAGCTGTGAGGACTAAATGCCACACTGTTTTTATGACATCTGCCTGTGCACCAGGCCCAGACTAGGTGTAGAAGGTGGATGTATTGACATTGACAGTAACAGGACATGATCACAGAGCCCTTACTGCACACTGTCTCTGTCCAGAGCTTTGTGTAGGGTGTTCCTGAATGCAGCCGAGGACAGGGATTGTTCCTGGTCCACTCGTACCTGTCCAGGTGTCCCCTCCTGAGGAACACACAAGGCAGTGTAACCTCTTCCTGTCCAGCCTACAGTAGAGCCAGGGTGTGTGGATGGGGACAGCGTGATGAGGACATGACAGGAAGTGTCAGGGTGGAGTTTGCACACTGGGTGGTACTTCAGTGACCTCCTCCCACCATAAGTGGTGTCCAAGGCCACCACTTGTCCCATCCAGCTCTGTGTTCACAAACACAGGGCCCTGGAGAAAGAAAGGGCAAGCTCCTCCTGTGCACAGGAGGTGGGGGGAGACTGACCCCCTGGCAGTATGCATTCTGGAATGGGGCACATGTTTTTGCTGAGGCCCTGGAGGCTCTGTGAGTGTCACTGCCCACACCGCCCCAGGCCCACAGGCCACCTGAACAGCTGGGGTAAGATAAGTTGAAATGAGCTGTGGAAGTTGGAGGAGGATGGACTCCTGAGTGGACGTTGTCAGCTTCAGACAGCCGGGACCTGGAGCAACCGCATGCCAGAGCAGGAGAGCTGAGCGTGCCAGGGTTAGGGCTGGGTTAGGGCTGTGGGACTCACTGGATGTGATGAAGGATCGCCTGGGGGATGGATCTCTCTCTCTCTCATCTTTCCATTCATCCATCTCTCTATCCATCTGGCTACCAACCTATCATCTACCCATCTATTCATCCATCATCCATCATCCATCATCCACCAGTCTGTCATCATCCATCCATCAATCTGACACTATATGTCTATCAGTCTACCAACTATCCATCTATGTGTTTATCTACTCATAGTGTATCCATCTGATATCTTTCTGCCTAACAATCTAACCTTCTCGTTATCAATCTGTGATCTATTCATCATCTATTGGTCTGTCATTTATCCATCAAGCTATACACTCATATATCAATCATCTGTCCATCTGTCATCTGTCACCAGTCCATCCATCCATCCATCCATCCATCTGATATCTGATATCTATTGGTCTATCAACTATCCATCTATGTATTGATCCATCTATGATCAAATGATCTTCCTATCTATCATATACCTATCAACCTGTCATCTTTCTACCCATCTATTTATTCCTTCATCAGTCATCTATATGTCTATCCATCAATCGATCATCTATCTATCCACCTATCACCTAACCATCCATCAATCTGTCATCTGTCATCTGCCCATCTATCTATCCATCTGTCATCCATCTGTAGAAATATATCCATATGTAAAAATATATATATGCATTAGTAACATAATATCCATTACATACACAAAGTGACAGAAATACATAGTGAATATTTAAATTTAAAAAATAATTAATTAAAAAACATATTGCCTTTAACCTCCTTCTCTTTCAACACACTTATTCCATCATCGCTGCCACCTCCTGAAGCAGGCTGTCAGCCTCACAGGCAGGATGGGAAAGCAGAGCCGGACTGCTCTGCCCACCGGGACTATTCCATCTGCTCCTAGTACCTGGGCACAATGGGTCCCGGGGCTATTCTCTGGGTATCAGCGCTGAAAGATCTGGCCTTGGCCAGACCCAATGCCAAGAAGCCCCGAGTGCAGGCCCTGAGCTGAAGGGGACAGCGGGTGAAGTCTTCCCAGGGCGATCTCAGCACAGCTCGCCCGTGCGTGTTTTACAGTGGTGTTGATAAAATCCCCATGGAGCCGCCGAGCATGTGCGAGGAGTTCCCACCAGAAATCCAAACAACGCCCTGGCGCTGCTGACAGCTTAATAATGTGACAAAGTTCAATGACAAGGACAGGAATGCAGCTGGGCTGGTCTGACCCAGAGCTTTGAAAATATCCCCCCTCTGCTTCACTGCGACCCTGCATTTGACAAATAACCTTAGCTTAGCCTCCGTGGAGGCACCAGACGGATCCAAGTGCCACGCGGGGGCCACATGCCACCGTTAAGATGTTAAATGGAGTGGTAAGGGCCACCAGAGTCACTCGGGGCTGACATTTATCTTTATTATTGTTATTAATAATAATGCATATATTGCTTCTTTGGTGCATTCCAGGGTTTTCGCCCTCCTAAATCACGCGGCAGCCCATCGGCAGGCGGAATAAATCACACACCAGACTCAAATTCAATGCAGCTGTCAGAACAGAGCTGAGAGAGGCTGAGAGACTCAGAATGAGCTGCAGCCTGTGACCCATGGGCGGTGCCCAGAAAGCCGGGATAATAGCGGTGTCGCTGGTGACATTTCAAGAGCAAGACACAAACTGCTGGCTTCAGCTTTAATTTTACAAGGGGGGACGGAGGGAGGGTACTGGGTACAGCAAGAGTCCCGGACTTCAACAAATATTTAAACTCAGGTTTTTTTTTTTTTTTTTTCTTTTTCTGCCTCAAAGCCAGTACAGACAATGAGTTCCACATTTAAAAATCTCAGCAAAAGGGATCCCAGCTTTTCTTCTCTGTCCATTTCTTCTCATTTCTTCCGCTCGCCCCTTCTGCCACTCCATGCCCCCTTTTCTCCACAAAAAGAATGCTGGGTGTAAAGGGAGCGAGAGGATTTGAGTCAGAGCCAATTTCGTGGGCCAAGAGGTTACACATGGAGCCAGCAAATCACAGCCATGAAGGATATTACTGATTTAAAGTTATGTACGTGAAAGCCCAAATCTTAACAGCATTCACAAAGGTAAAGGTAACTAATGGAGGGGCTTAGACATTCGGGCATGGGCTTCCCCCTGCAGCCCTGCCGCCCCCTGCACAATCCCACAGCGCATCGGAGCGGGAGGGACCGCAGCCTCCAGATCTGTCTGGAGGAGAGGGCAGCCCTGGCCAGTCCCCCAGGAAGCTTGGGCCCAGCTTGGTCTGCATCAGGACGAGGCCTTGAAGACCATCAATGGGCTTATTTTTGTTTTTGCATGTTTCTTCTTAGATGTTTTGGGGTTACCAGAAAAACTACCCCTCCGCCCTGCCTTATTTTTTAAAACTGTAATTTCAGGGAAATGTGAGCCATGTGTTTTGGGTTCATTTGCACTTAATCATGAAAATCTCTCTGGAAAGAGCTATTTTTTTTCTCTCAGAAGACGTCCGTGCCCTCTTTATAAGCCCCGTAAGTGCCCTTCCACCTCTTCCTGCCCTCCCTGGGGCAGGAGGTTGGACTAGGCCGGAGGGAAACCACCAAGGGCTTAGGCTTAAGCGAGTTGAAATGTCAAACTCATGAGCTTGGACAGTGTTCTAGATATGAGAAAGTGGCTTCCCTGGCCCTGTGTTTACACAGAAAAAGAAGCTTCCTTTGAAACAGATAGAGGAATGAATGAATGAACAATGTGAAACTGTGAAACTGAGTGGAGAACACTTTTGTCTTGGGGAAAAAGGAGTCAGGACCCACAGGAAGTGCCTCGTGGCTGCAGCAGGTGGTCGCTGGCCCTGGCTCCGGAGCCATGATGGGTGGTCACTGCCTTGCTTTGAATTTCTTGGAGAAAATACTTTAAACTAGAGACTCCCACCACCAAAACCAACCTAGAATTCTCTTGGGGGGTTTCCAGGGGTCACGACAGAGCACATATGTCCCCACCCTCATCCACAACAACCCACCATGGCTTCAAAGCTACAATGGCACTCACCAATCCAAAACAAACATGTCATTACCAAGCCCAGATTAACTGATGCTGTTGGTGCCTTGCTGGTCAGGTTCCAGCTGGACGCTGCTCAATAGCACGGCTACCACCCTTGCAAACCTCCAGGCCCTCACTGCGTGGCCCTGAGCAGAACCTCCTGACTCCTCCTCTCACCCCGGTGACCCCACAGCTGGCTCCTTCCCACTCCCTTCCTGCTCTGAGACGATGGACAGTTTTGAAATGAGTTTGAAATGAGGGAGGTTATCGTAGAACTGAGTTTTACTTTGAGTAAAGTTACCGACTTTCATTCATTGTTAGGTATGCGTGGTTTTGCTTAAACACTCTTGAAATGCAGATGTTCCTTACAGCTCCTGACCAGAAAACCTTGTGATGAGATTGCGGAAAGTGTCCTCCATTTCAGTGGCACAAGGAGTAATGGTGCATCTCTTCTAGTCCCCAGAGAGGTGATCGCTTTCAAAAACACGGCTCCACCTTGCCCTCCCTCACACATCGGATTTCTTCTTCTTTAGTCAAAGTGCATGACTGACCACTTGGCTGACTCTGCACACGGGGCAGGGAAGACTAGAAGAGTGTGGAAAGGGCTCCTCCCTGTTAGAAGGTTATAATTTTGTCCCAGGGTGAAGTGCAAACATGAGCCACCATGCAAAGCACTGAATGAGTGTGTGGCCAAGATGTGGTAGGATGGCGTCTCCTGTGACATTAGTGTTAGTATTTTGTTACTGCAGCAAAATATTTGAGAGAATCAACTTACTGAGGAAAAAGATTTGTTGTGGTTCCCGGTTCAGAGGTCTCAGACCCTGCTCCTCTGGCCTTTTGCTTGGACCTCTCTTGGCACTTTGTATATGGTGGGGGTCTGGCAGAAGGGGCTGTCATGCAGCCAGAAGCCAAAGGAAGAGACAGGAAGGGCTAAGGTCTCAATAGCCCTTGGAAGGACATGGCACTCCTCCTATCAGGCCCCTCTGCCTAAAGTCTTTACTCCCACCCAGTAGTACCACAGGGTGGTAACTAGCCCTCGAGTGGTGAGTAAACTTGAACCCTCAAGTCTTTGGAGGACACATGTCCACACCACAGCAAACATGCTTAGATTTTGTTTAGCTCCAGTTACCCCCAACATATCTCTCCCTGCAATGCTTTATCTCACTCTGTAACCACTGTCATTGTCAACCTCAGGATGCTTGAAGGTTTTTTGCATCTGTACTAATCTAGAATTTATGAGGAATGTGGACTAGAACACGTGGGCCAGGGAGGAAGAGAAGTAGAGAGCCCTGGACCATGACCCACGCTGGGCATCCAGAGGAACTTGTCACCCTGAGACACAGCTGTGTGGACTGCCCCTTCAGGAAGCCTTTGTTAAGTGCCTTCTGTGTACTGTTTGGGAGACTAGAGCTCAGAAATAAGTGAAATAGTGCCCTGATCTCAAGCGGCTCTGAATCACAGAGAAAAGGGGTTTCATGCGCAGCTGCAGTTGGTCATGTGCCTGGCCAGCCACCAGGGTAAAAAGAAAGTGCTTACAGTGTTGGAGCAAGTCATGGCTTCCAGTGGGGAACCAAGTGACAGGGGTATTGAAGCTGATGAGAGAAGCACGCACAAGGACGACAAAGCAGATCCTAGCATGGAGGAAAAAGTTACATCGTGATGATGAGGGAAACTGAGGCTGGACAGTGAGTTAGGCTGGGCCCGAACTGTGAAGGTCTACATCAGATAGTAACTCTAGCAATGAGAGATGTTGTTATCTTCTGAGCAGGAGTGTGGAGGATTTACATGCCTCCCAACCCACAGTGATGCGTCAGCAGCTTGAACGAAGATGCCTCCCTGAATATTTAATCACGTTATGCTCCCAGAGGCAACAGATGACCACTGCTTACTTTTCCCCCAAGAATGGAAGTGACCAAGGAAGTGTATGGAAGGGAAGTGTACTGAACTTCTCCAGTGCGTGTATAAATTTGACAGAAAAAAGATGAGAAGACAAGAACTTCAACTCTTTGAACATCTTCTGCCCAAGAGAGGCTGGTTGATGAAAGCGAAGTCATAACCCCCCAGGGAGAAGGAGGCCCCTCCTTTTATTTATTTATTTATTTATTTTTAAGGTTTTTTGAGACAGGGTCTCGCTTTGTGGTTCAGGCTGGCCCTGAGCTCAGCCTCCAACTCACATCACAACAATCCTCCTGCCTCTGCCTCCTGAGTGCTGGGATTACAGGCGTGAGCCACCACGCCCGGCACTGTGGCATGTGGTACTGGTTGCTGCTGGGCGTGAGTCTCCACGCCCAGTATAGGTATGTGGTTACTGGGGATCGAACCCGGGTCCTTGTGCTTGCAAGACAGGCGCCGGAACCACTGAGCTATATCCCCGGCCCTCCTTTTAGAGAACCCACAGCTAAGGAAGTGTGGGGCTCTTCCAGGTGTCTGTAGCAGATTCACAAAGACTTATGTTCAAATGGTGCACAGAAAGGAATTGGCAACAAGCTTCCAGTGTGGCCCAGAGCTAAGGGAGACCTTGCAGATCAGCCATTATGGAAGCATGAGCTCTCTTCTGTCAAAATGAAAGTGGCACAAAGAGTTGGAGATAATTTCCCTGGACTACATGAAAGTGGATGGCATGGGGTGAACCAGTGGGCTAGAACAGAATCTGGGGTTAAAGTTCCAATATGCCAAGTCACTCAATAGTCTGAGGTTCATCAGGGCCACCGATGGGTCCACACATGGCCCAGGGCAGGTGGTAGAAGACAGTGTGACTTGTGGGACAAGACATACTTGGCAGCCTCTCCAGGTGCAACCCTCATCCTGACCCTGGCCCAGGCTTTGCCTTTGCATCAGGGTCTGTCATCAAAGGTGATCACAGGGTAAAACACTTGCCTGGTCCTTTCCGAAGGGTGCACACACTCTGGGTACCACCCCGCCTGGGTATCATCTTGTCCTTATGCCCTGAGTTGCACCTGTGTGCACCATGCCCCGTGACCCCTCTCAGTGACCTCACTCTGGGTGGTGATGTAAACCTGTCAAAGCTACCTGCTGAGTACCCTGGCAGGCTTCCTTTTGTCACTTGCTTATGGGGAGTAACTGGATAACATCATCGTGGGCAGGAGAACAAGGCATTTTGGTTTTTGTTCTTTGAGGGTTAGCCAAGCGCCCAGTGCCAAGTCATGATCACCTGGAAGGGAATCTGCAGGAGGAATCCACCAGCTAACTCTGCCAGGTCCTTTTCAGATGAATGGCTTTGGAAACAGGACTCTTCTGCCTGGACACTGGTGATTGTAAGAGTAAGTGGGCTAGAGGAAGCTGCATGACAGAGTAGGGGCAGAGGACGGCTCGTGTGCCAGATTACGTAGGCAGGCAAGACAAGATTGGTGCATCTCAATGCCAGGGACTCTGTAAGTGACAGGGAGTGATGGCCAGGAGCCGCTTCTGCTTTCCGAGCACACCTGGAACATTCCCTGCACCCAGCCAGTGTGAGGCTTGGGGGAGGAGTGGTCAGAGAACGTGGTCAGTGTTTAAATCCAAGGAAGTCTTCCTCACTACATCACCGTCAGTCTCCCTCAAGATGCTCCTTCTTCCCTCAAACACATGCACCCATCATTCTCACCACTCTCTGAACCACTCTGCGAGTCCTCTTTCCTGGGCGCCTTTAGGAGATAAGATCATAAATGCAGTGACAGCTCCTGAGTGCCACCTGATGGAAAGGCTGGCTCGTAAATTCATGGTACTGTGTCCTCATCCACCACACCCACCAGATCTGACCCTGTGCTGCTGCCCCCTCTTCTCCAAAGTCAGAACAGTCATGAAAGCTGACATGGTGACAGGTCCTCTGAACAATGAGCACTGGAACCTGTGGGAGAGTAACTTTCTGTTTCATGAAGATGGAGCCTGGGAAGTCCAAGGCCAAGGTGCTGGCAGAGCTGGTGTCTTTCGAGGTCCTCCCTGGTGGACAACAGAGCAGTCTCCTCTCTGACATCTGTTCTTATTAAAGTGGTGCTTTCACATCCGAGATTCCACCCCAGTACCATCACATCAAGGGTTACATTTCAGTATTTGCTGGGGAGAGGCACCTCTAACTCACAGTAAGATCTCTAGGTTGCATGAAGTGAAACATAAATGCAGAGCAAGATGTGCAGAGCGCACTTTGGTTGAGAGAAAGGAATTAAGGTGACATGGGTCTTTCCTTGTCTCCTGATTGCACAAGGGCACTCAAGAAGGATTCAGAAGGAACCAATGAAGATTTCCGGAGAGTGAAGGAAGTACAGTGATTCAGGGATAGGCAGGTGGTGGGATTTCCTAGTTTTTATTTTGTTATGGTGTTTTAATTTTGAACCATAGAAACAAATTTACTACTTAAAATAAAAATTGAATTAAGTGCACATCCCTAGCTGGGATCTGGTAAACACATCTCCAGGAACATCTCCTGCACCTATTTTATACATTTGTTCAAAGATATGTCCTCATTTGCTGGGCACAGTTTGACTTTGAGAGCCAAAGACTGGGAATGTTGGTGGGAATGTACACTGGTACAACTGTGGAAATCAATGTGGAGATTCTTTCAAAAACTAGGATTAGAGATCTCATTTGATTCTGCTGGGTATATTCACCAAAGAATTAAAGGCATCATACCACATTAGCAGCACAGTTGTAATAGATAAATTGTGGAAATAGCCCAAATGCCCCCAAACCAGAGACTGAATAAAGAAATTTTTTTAAAAAAATAAAAGGGAGTATTACTCGGCCATAAAGAGTGATAAATTAGAGGCATTTATAGCTAAGTGGATGCACAATGAGACCATACTCCTAAGTGAAACAAATAAGACACAGATGTATAAACACCAAGCCATTTCTTGTGTGAGAAACTGAAATATGTAAATGAGATCCAGTGATTATAGGTGTTGTGAAATAGGAAGAAGGTACTTAAAGGGAAAAGGGAACTGGGTGGGGGCAGGGGAAAACAAAGAAGAGAAAGAAAAAATGTAACAGTAAAAATATAAAAAAGGAAACAAAGCTTGTTTTAATTGGGTTTGGGGGTATAGGGAGGGTAGGGGAAGGGAAAGATGAGACTCTAGATACACCATGTACAGGTACAAATTCTCAATGAGGAATGTGATCATAATGTATACCTAAACTGTATCCATAAACTCAATTTATTAAAAAGATATTAATCACAAAAAGGAACTAGGTAGAGCAGTGAACAAAAAAGTCAAGCAGTCAAGTGAGTTAAGTTAGGGTCATGTGGCAAGAAGCCATGGAGCTGTTACAAAGTATGTGAAACATGTGGGGGTCAGGGATTTGGCTCAGTGGTTCCAGAGCCTGTCTTGCAAGTGCAAGGACCTGGGTTCGATTCTCCGGTAACCACATAACAATACTGGGCGTGGAGACTTACACCCAGCAGCAACCAGTACCACATACCACAGTGCCGGGCGTGGTGGCTCACGCCTGTAATCCCAGCCCTTAGGAGGCAGAGGCAGGAGGATTGCTGTGATGTGAGTTGGAGGCTGAGCTCAGGGCCAGCCTGAACCACAAAATGAGACCCTGTCTCAAAAAACCAAACAGACAAACAAAAAAGACCATGAAACATGTGAGGCTCATATTTCAATATGAAATATGCAAAACTCCCAAGAGAATCAATGAAAAATGCAAGATAAAAACATTGTGTCCCCTATTTGATAAGGTAGCATGATAGACCTGTATATGATCCCCTAAAGGTCTATATTCTGACTGAAAAAGAACACATAGAGGGCCTCTCATCTATATTGCAGTGAACACGTGCCTGGAAAATTTCTGGAAACAAATACCATGCAATAATACTGTGTTAACAGTAGGTACCCTGGGATAAGATTAGAATGCTCAGGGCAGGAAAATTGTCTAGTTTTCATGGTAACACTTTTGAATTGGATGACTTTTATGTCGTATGTGATTTTCTTTTTCAACTAAAAAGATGGATAAGTAAATAAAAAGCATATCCGCACAATGGAAATGATGCATTGTAGCATAAACAGAGTTAAGGACTCTTTTTGGGTACTTAGAACAGGCTATAAGGCCCAGAAATGTATAGGGTATTTTAAATTTTCTGTTTTGCACGGTTCCTTGGACCATGTGCGGCCTGGCTCCCCTTGTGCCTATCAGCCAGCTCCCAGCACTTCTGGTTGCTTTCTTTAGCTTTGCTCCTGGCGCATCTCTGCCTTCCTGTCGGAGGTGGACGTCTTGTTTTAACCTGCTGTTGATCTTCCAGTTGAAATGCGAGCTCTTCACTGGCTCATTAACATGAACAACCCGCCCTGCTCCTATAGGCCCCAGATCCCATCCACAAATAAAGCAGACCGCAGTGCAGGGACGTGTTAAGGACATGAGAGAATATATGTGTTGCATTTCACTGGGGGGGGGGGAGGTCTGAGGTTTGACTCATCATGGTGGCTAATGCTACCTTAGCATTCCTTGTACTGTGGCAGTGGGGTCTGGAGCTGAGCTACTGTGCCTAGGTCTGCACGGTCTGCAGAGATCAGGTTTGTCATGTCCTGGCTCAGGCTATTCCAGGAAGCACGGGGTGTGGCTGCTGCTGTTGGCCACAGTGTCGACCCACCAGAGTGTTAAAGCTTCGGCTGCTAAAGACTTTAGAATTCAGTAGTGTGTGGGTGCGGTCTAGGCTTGATTTGGCCTGGATGGGACACCTGGCCGTCATGGTTAGGGCTACTTATTCCCATCTTTCCTGCCACCATGTATATTACCCAGTGGCTACCCTCCAGGGCCACATTTGGCAGTCACTGCAGCCCACAATCCACTGGACCGATTTGTGTTTGAGTCCATGTTTAGGAACAATATCTTTCAAAAAGGAAGTGAAAATATCCATCGTGCCTTCTTCATCTTTGCAGAGCTGAGTAGAAAAACCCCTGCTCTTCCATGTTTTCTCCATTTCATCTCCCAGGGCAGCCCTGGGTCAAGTGGTCACCTGATTATCTAGTTGGCTCTCTGCCTTGATGCATTTATGGGGCCTTTTATTATTGACTTTGGATTTCTCTGTAAGGTACTCCAAAAAAGCATTTTAAAACAGTCTCTAGTGGGCAGTTTACATTTTAACTGCTCCTTTCATTATCCTCCTCAGCGCTCTGACATAGCTCCCTTTTCTAGAATTAAATAACCACAGGATAGCTCTTGGGCTCCGTGTCTCTTTTGGATGTTGCACTTGGCCCTGCTGCGGTCTTTATTATGAAGTGGTTCAGTCAGAGTCTCATGATCCTTCGCACTCATCACCTCCCTCCTCGTTTCTGCTTTCCAGTTACACCACATCTTGATAAATGAAGGGCCAGAGCGTCAGGGCCATCTTGGTTTATGTTTTTGGAGAATCTGAGTATCTCTGACAGTTGGTTAAGACACAGTGCTTACCGAGTTATACAATGTGTAAGAACATGGTGGGGCTAAAGGAAAGCTTGGAGAACACCATTTCCCAAAAGTCCTCTGGTTCCAGCTGAATAAAATCTCCTTCTACCATTAATTAATCTAGGATTGAAGGCTGGAAATTTGCCTGTCTCTTGAGTTTTATTTTAGATGCCATAGTACTGTGGAGACCATTTATGCTAGAAATATAGACTGGGATTTTTATGGGTTTCCTTGCTTCGCGTTCCGATATCACACTTCTCCAAATCCCAGCCTGGGCTGGCCAACTCTCCATCTTTCCCTTGACTCCTCCTGACCTATCATCCCTGTGGAATGGCCTCATCTCACTCGACACACGAAGAACTCCATGAATTGTGAGGATGTCTGTGGAGCTTTCTGGTAGGACACAGCTCATCGTGAGTCCAGTGCTTGTGAATACCATGTTTCTCGAGCTATAAATCAGAGAGACCCCACCTTGCCGCTCTCCCCACCTCTTTCCCTAATATGCCCCCAATGCCCTTGAAACCATGCTGGCCCAGTACCCATTAGGTTTGGCCTAGAATGGTAACCCTTTGGTTGCCTACAATAACGAGGATTTTTTTTTTATAGTTTCCTTGTGTTTTAAAGAGAAAATTCTGTACTTTGTCCTCCAGGAGGCCACAAGGAGAGACAACAGGTGCACAGGAAGTAGTTTATGCTGAACCACTCCATGACATGGGAGATGCCGTAGCTGCATTTCAGGCGAGGAAACTGGTGCGCGTATTTCTAAGGGAAAAACTCATGACAGCAAAGAAGGTAGAAATGTGTGTTTTGGAAAGTTCTTCAACAACTAGGTAAACAAAGAGACCACCAGGAGGTTTATCTCTGTGTCAACTGAAAAACAGCAGCACCCCATGCTGGCCATGCGGTGAGAGAGAAAGCCTGCAAGTACTCTGCTAATGAAGAATTCGGGCCAGTTGAGCTACACGTATCAAAAGCCCAACGTTGGACAGTGCAGGGCTTCCGCCTTCACAGTTTAAGCTCCGGAAATCTGTTCTGAGGGGAAAACAAAGAATCTCGCTTACCAGTACTTCATTACACCATTAACTTCAAGAGTTAAAAAAAGAACAAACTAGAAAGGCCCTGAAAGCCAAATAATGGATACTGGGTTAAATGAACTGTGAGACTTACGAATGATGTCATAGATGAAAGAGTCACGCCATATGAATGGATTTTTATTCCACTGTAAAATAGTTCATGGGATGTTGGCTGAAAATTCCTAGAAAAGACTGATAGGCAAACTTGTTGACTAAGAAAAAATGATACTATTAGGTTGACCCTCTTTTATTTAAAAAATTCAAATTTATTACTGATTTGAAAAAATCTGGGAAGATAATTATTGATAGATTTGGTTTTTAAATTGGATTCTGGATGCTGTCTGTATCGATGCTTGTGGTTTCGTAAGCCTCATTGTTGGATCTCAGGTTCAAGTTCATGGCAGAGAGGTGCAGTCTTCACATATGAGGGGAGAGAGATAGGAGACAAGTAGCATGCCAGTCACTCCTGGTCAACCTTGAAACTTACTTCAGTAGAAAATGAAAGACCACAGTAAAGCCATCTGGTAGACTGAGAGTTGGAATGGCTGGATCATCATTCTATTTATTCTTCATCAGAGAGTAATAAACTTGGAATTGCTCTCTGGAAATCTGGGCCCCCAAAGGGGCCTTTCCTGAAGGTCACAGAGTCATCCAGTGATAGACTCAGAATTAGCATTCTGCTTCTCGTTTTCAGTCCTGAGCTTCCCTGGTCTGATCCTCTGGGCTTTTCCCACAAGGGAGAATGTGCAGAGACTCAGGAGTCCTAGCAGCTGGACATGCAAAGAGACTCTGCCCACAGTCCCTGAGAGCTTAGGTTTCCAAGGTCTCCTTTGGAAGGCTGCGCTGGGAGGGACTCAGTCTGCAAGGCCAGACCTATCCCGACATTCTATGCCCTTTGGTTTCCTCATTGCAAGTTAAGGGCACCAGGACCCAGGGAGATGATATCTTTCGTACTTTCACCCTGGGGTGAGTTGCAGAGTAGAACCTGCTTTCAAACCACACAATGAAGCATAGGTCACTGCGAGTGGTGGGTGACAGCAAAGTTGGCTCCTTATCATGCCAGGTGTCTTTGGCTGTGTGTGTGTGTGTGTGTGTGTGTGTGTGTGTGTGTGTGTGTGTCCCACCCTCCCACAATCTTGGGTGAATTATGGAGCAGAAAATGCAAACTCGGGACCAGTCTGTGACTTTGCTCATCCTGGTCTTCTGCAGAAGCTGATTTTTTCCCTATGTTTCACTGTTGTGCAGGACTGGGATTCACCTCACGCGAGTGAGTCCCCGTGGTACCTGGAGCATGGCAGCACACACACCAGCCTCACACTGCATCCAGAGGCAGCGAGAGGCCAGGACTGAAAGGATCACTTTTGTAGTGCTATGGGTTGTGTCTAGATGTCCCCCCAAAGTGTCATGCAGTCATAGGAGGGGCTTTTCCGGAGGTGGCTGTATCTAGAGTGTGACCCTGGGACTGATTTCACGGTGCAATGCTAGGATCAAGGGCAGTGGGATTAAGGGTAAGTGCTACTCACCCTAAGCAGTCTGGATAGTAAATAAGGGACAAAAAGAGCTGTGATCGGCCCTTGTTGCTTTACTCCCTGCTGCCCACCGTGAAGTGTTTCTCCTCTGTGATGCCGCCCCGCCATGTGCCACCTGCCTTGGAGTGAGCTGACAATGGACCGCAACCTCTACAAATGACCAAAACAGACCTTTCTCCCTTTAACTTTGGAGTCGTGGGAAAATAATAAACTTTATTTGAAAAAAAAAAAACATTTCAGACTTGTCATTTAAAATCCCCACCTTAAATAAGAAGCTGGATGATCTTGTGTGTAATATTTGAAAATAAACCAACTTTATTTGAAAGCAGTCAATTCCAATCAAGACCAGAATACAAACTTGTAATTGCTCCAGAGTTATGAAGAAAGCAGCCAGCTCTATCTTCATTAAAAGGCATCTTACATTTATTAAGGCTTGAAAGCAAGGCTTGTTATTTTATCACCACAGTTAAAGGTCTCAGAAAAATCTAGTAACCATCATTCAGTGTCTTTATTAAATGAATACTAGTTCTTTTATAAAAGCGAGGCATTTTTTACTAAATTAGCTCATTTCCCAGCTTAGAAAATGGTACAATGAGGTGGCCAGGAAAAAAAGAAAAATTTAAACATCCGCTGGGTATTTTATATTTTAAATATATGCATAGATAATACTGTGAAATCTCTAACTATATACAACATGCCTTCCGCTAATTGGATCCTTAAAACTGTGTTTTGCCAAAAACCAGATTGCATTAATAGAAATACAGATTAGCCCAACCTTATGCAGAGACAATATTTTATTTATTTTTGGTTAGCAGAGGGAGTCAATCTATGTCTTTAGAGAACATTAAATAAGATTATGCACAGTTTGGATCATATCTGATTATGAGGTTCACATGTCTGCAGCTAGGCTAGAGAGGGGTACGGAGAAGAGAGAAGAGGGGGTGTTTGTGAGGGCACACAGGCTGGGCGAGCTGAATGGGGGACGCAGCAGACATGGGCCCCAGCTGGGTGCAGAGGGGCTGATGGCCAGTGATGACATCACTCGTGTTCTGCTGACATCAGAACCCACTGGGTACTCAGGCCTACACTCCTAACGCTTTCTTAATATTCTCCTGAATGTCATAAAGAACATTAGAAAGTGACTCCTTGGGAATCTCTGAGCTTAGTTTTTAACCATGCACTTCCAAGGAACAACACCAGCATCTTGTCGAGCTAAGCCTGGCCACTGGGGTGGAGGTGAATGCAGAGACAGCTACTGCATAACTGCTGCTTCTAGACTCATAGACACAAACTGCCGCAGTAGTGGTAACCCTGCGCCAGAAAGACCTTCCTGTCTCTGCCTGCCCTGGTCTGACACAGAGTGACCATTGCCAGAGCAGTGAAGGGCTCCCGTGGTCCTCTGCAAAGTGCCAGAAGACGCTTCTCGTGTTGCCTTGTGCTGAAAGGAGCAAGCTTCTCTCTGGCATCAGCAGCCTAAGGATACTGAGGAAGTGGCATTTCCTGGGAAGCAGAACTTGCATAAGATCATAGGAACTTTCATAGGATTATATGACCAAGCAAGCTGGCCTCATCTCTCCCATTTTTGCCCATTTGTTTGCTTAACGCCAGGTGGCTACAATCATTCATACTCTTGATCCCAAGTTCTCCTGGCATTTTGCTTCCTTTGTCAGGAGATAAAGGAATTGTGTCCTGGCTCAATCAGGATTACATTTAATCCAGCTCACCTTGCAGAGTTATTAAAACTGCATCTAATACTTCTCTCGGCCACAGGCAGAGGTTGGTAGTCCTGCCTGCACAGTGATGGAGTCAACTCTGGGAAGCCGGGTTTGACTCCAGATTTTTTTCCTCTCTCTTCTGCTGACCAGCCCACAAAAAAAGGTGACGTGAAAGATAAAAGAGAGAAGAATACAAAGGAAAATAGGATCTCAACACAAATAACCCCCTTTCTGAGCTATTCAATATGTTCTCCTGGATCGATATTCACTGAGATCCAATTCTAAAGACCGTTTCCACCCAGCACTCTGAGCAGCGGAGCCCTTGGGATATATGGCCTCAGCATGAGGAAGTGGCCTGGAGCCAGGGTTAGGTCAGTGCCCAGAGAGACCTGAGGATTTGGACAAAAATATCCTTTGAAAAAAATTAGCAGGTACTATTACTAATATTATTGCTATTTCGTATTCTGTGATGAGCCTGCACATGAGGCATCATAATGCTGATCAGTAGTCAGTTAGTTATATTAAATGATAACCTATAGCTGAAATGAAAAGGTATTTCTGAACCAAGCACCCAGAAGAGCCTTCACTCCTAACTCTTGCTGCCTTGAGAAGGGTTACAATGGATCTGTAATCCCCCGGCTGTGCCTAATGCTGTCATTTCCATGAGCTGAGTTAGCCTTAGGGGAAGCACCTGGGGACAATACTGACTTGGTTTGGTCCGGTCCATGTTTTAGGCTTCATAGGCTTAGGGGGATCCTCACCCTCCCCCAGAGCACAGATGGAGGGGTGGTAGATGTTTCTTCATGGCGTTACCTCTGCACAGGTCTCCAGCGCAGAGCAGGGCAGAAGGTGACAGGCAGGGGAAAGACTTATGAACCGGACATTACCACCCTTTTTCGACTAGCAGTCCAGAAGTTAACCCAGATAGAGCTACTTGTTTTTTTCCAGTTCAACCCACATGGCTTCTGGGTAAGAAAGGCCCCTGACCTCTTGGTGAGGTCTTCTGTCATCATTCAACCTCCTCCATGTGCCTCTGCCTGTCCCGGGCCACCAGAAAGTCCTGGAGATCACCAGCCAGCAGATCCATGGCCAGCGGCAGCTCAGAGAAACCAGGAAGACATTTGTGGCCACATCCGGGATGCTCACTGTGAGGTTGGTAGTTAGTGACATCAGCAGCCCAAGGCTTAGACTGCAAGAGAGGAGCCAGGCTGACATGGATACGGGGGCCTGAGCCTCAAAAAGAACCCATTGGTCCTCACCCATCCCCCCTCCACCGCACACCTGCCTCACAGACCAGAAGCCACTTGCTAACGTGCAGTCAAGCCAGGTAAGCAATCTTACACACAACTACTCCGAAGCGTGCAAACCCAGCTATAGACCCCTGGGGCCTTTTGGCACCAAGAGTACTTCCCCTCCTCCCCCATCCCAGTGAACCCCATTTGGAATTGCATACCAGCTTCCTTCCTGACGCCTATCCAGGCAAAAGCCAAGTTAGCAAGATCACAGATTGCCCACGTGTCTAGACAGAACTTGCAGTCTGGTCTTGGAGCATGTCTGCTGGACACCCCAAATTGGGCCAGCTCAGTCCTCCTGGCCCTCCATCTCCCCTAGCAAGGAAAAAAACTAGATCTAACTGGAGCAGTGTGGGTCCTTGGCTTTGCGAGTCCATCACGGAGGAGCTGGTCTCGAATTTGCTAAAGTATCCAAGAGATAGGACATTGGCAGAAAGGACTGTGACCACCCACAGGTGGCTCCCCGGCTGACCCCAAATCCACTGACCCAGATTCAGCTGGCAGGTGCAGAAGTGGCTGTTTCTGTCACTCGAGTTCAGGCTGAGGCTGTGACGACCTTCAAAGTTAGAAGGCAACAGTTCTGGGAGCCAACAGAAGTGGCCTGGTGAAAAGGTCCCGGGTCAGGGAGAATGAGGAGGCCGTGAAGCCTGTGTGGTCAGAGTCCGGGGGTGGGAGGACGTGGCGTCCTCTGCAGCCAGCGGCTGGTGGCTGTACTCAGGACCGGCTGAGGCGCTTGGCGACGTCAGCATAGGCCAGTTCTATCTCGCTGTCAGCTGCGCAGGTGTTGGTGAACTCGTCCCGGGCATAGGCGTTCTTGAGGTACCGCCACAGGCCCGTCATCTCAGCAGGGAAGTCATAGTTGCGGTATTTCTTGGCCACAATCTAAAGAGAGAGATGAGATAGACCCAGGTAAAGGAGGAAGGACATCCTCAGGCAGGGTCCAAGGGTGGCCTAGAGCGCAGGCTCAGTGGGAGGACCCACGTGCAGTGCCATCCATGAGCTGTGTTCAAGTGTGGGGGCAGGGCTGCCTCCGTATTTTATTTACTATTCCTTACACACATGTAATTTGCCCTTCAGCCCAGTGGCTCCCTGTCTGGAGGTTTTTCCTTAGGAAATAATCATGGCTGTGACCAGGGTTTAGCTGCACTGTTAGGACTGTGGCACCCTAAACAGCAATAAACTGAACAGTGATATATATAAGTGGGTGGAGAGATGCTAAGTACAATGGCACCTGGAGAGCTATTGAAAATGATGCTGCCCAGGAAGAGCTAGTGGTCTAGAAAACTCAAGATAGACTGTTATGCTGAACCCATTATGTAGCACATTTGTAGCCACAGTACTATGATGGGGCAGTGGCTGCCTTGTAGCCTTCCCATTTTCTGCATAGGACTTCTTTGTAAGAAATCCCCCCAGTTAAAATGACTGGCTGGGGTGTCCCCCAAAGAAGTCCCCATGATGTCTGTCCCTTGTAGGGGAGACCAGTAATCAAAGGTGACACAGAGTCCTGTGACAAGGGCTGGTCACATGGAATGGGGGAGAACGGAAGTCACACCCATGCCAGCTTCATAGCTGCCCTGCGCCCACTGTGGGACGGGCTCCCACTTTTGCTCGTGCCTTGGAGAACACCCTCCGGGGAGGGGGCATGTGCTAGTGAATAACCTCAAATTGACCTCATATGGATACAAGTGAGTAGGGATGGGCGAGGACCAATGGGTTCTTTTGAGGCTCAGCCCTGTACAAGTGACCACTGGCTGGCTTTAAGCCCAAAGGGATCTCCTATCAATGAGTGTGTTTGCTCAGCCATGAACTCCTGTCTCTGATCGAGGTCAGCAATACCGGCACACACCCAGCTGTGCGATCCTAGCCGAGCTAAGCCGGGCTCTGGGCAGGGGAACCTGCATTCACAGCTCGGGACTGTGGCTGGGGAAAGACAAGCATCAACCCTCCGGTGGATGGCGGGGTCTGGTTCTTCTCGGTGAAGGGTAGAGAGAAACGTGATATTGCCAGAGAGGGGTGCGGGAGGCGTGCACTCTCGCTTGGAGGCTTTGGCCAAGACTTCTATCTTCAGAGCAGTGAAGCAGTTCTCATTAGGCACGAAGTTCCCATCACAGAGAAAGGTGCCACCGACCTGTACGGAAGCGTTTCCCAGACACAGAGCAAAGCCGAACAGTCTGCATCTGGAGATGAATTTAAAATTTCCTTCTTTCTGACGCACATGGCTGTGTAGGATTGTGCCATACCACCAGTGGTCAGCGAGGTCCCCATCCCCCGCCCCTGCCCCTGCAGCCTCCAGCTGCGCAGCCATCACCAGGAAGAAGACAGTATCTCTCTGGGAGCCGCTACAGGGTCTGTGCACCAAGGACATGGATGGGGACATGGGCTGTGGCAGGGGTCTTTGTGGGCCCTGACTGCACCCAGCACTCACTCCTACCTGTGAAGCCCTAAACATGCAGCACTTCTACATTGCAGTTTATCTGTACAGCTTTGAAGGGACCCATAGCCATACATCTGATACACGCAGACACGCTCAGAGAGGCCAAGGCCGGCGAGCAGCGGGTCCCGGCTCCGGAGCTCACGTGGGCAGTGAGCCCTCTTACCTTGACCACGTGGAGCTTGGGCAGCAGGTTGCAGTCTGCCAGAGTCAGCTCATCCCCATCTAGGAACTTGCGCCGAGACCCCTTGTCACTGTCCCCGTAGGTGTTGGAGTCGATCTCCTCGGGCAGCGGGTTGCTCAGGTAGTCGTCCAGCTTCCTCAAGGCCTTAGTCAGACCCCGCTCCAGGGCTGGCAGGAGGAGCACAGGAGGGACATTCGGTCCACCCTCTCATCCCTGGGTAGAGACGTACCCCCCACTCTGTGCCAGTTCATCACCTGGGCAGGACACCTCAGAGCTATCAACCTGGGGCCACGTGAGGTTTCCCAGGCCTGGACACATGACCCTGGAGCATGCAATGAATACACATTGAGCCTGGTACGGAATACAGAAATGCAGCTAGGGGACTTCTACCATGTGCTTATAGCAGTATGCAAAGCTCCTCAATTTTCATATTATTTTGTATATATTCTAGAATAAACCCACATGGCAATTGTGTAGCAAGGCAGTTAAATGATAGGAATGTCTAGATGTCTTGTGGCAGAGACAGGACCTGATCCTCTGGAAGAATTCGCTGCAGCCAACCCAACCCTAAAGGTACGAGGGCCCCAGCAGTAGGCACAAGGGCAGCCCTGCGGGATGCCTCCCTCAGAAAAGCTGTGGGCATCCGGGAGGCAGCCTGTAGCTCACTCTAGAGCCCACTGCTACAACTCAGAGGTGTCCTGGTGACAGGGTCAGTGCAGTAGGCAACAACGTCACCATAAATGTGCTTTCTCAGCTGCTCAGAGACTTGATGGGGCTAGAGCCCAAAGAATGAACACCCACGGGAAGATGGTGTGGCGGGAGATTGTTATCCTCTTCCCCCAAAATTATCTTTTGAACAGTTCACTTAGATACGAGAAATGAACAAAATCCCCAGAGAACAGATGTCACCATCGCCCTGAGTCCTTGCACCAAGAACCAGAGTCCATTTCAATCACCAAACTGACTTAGAACCCACCCACCGTGGCACAGAGAACAGCCCTGTCTCGAGCCACTGTCACCACGCTTGTCCTGAGAGCTGTGGTCCCGGAGTCTAGTTGAGCCCAAGCATCAGTCCTAGGGTGCAGACCAGCCGGAGTGAGGGAGTGTCACCCTCGGGAGGAGAAGCCAGGCAGAGAGAGGACCCCACATGTGCTTTTTGTGACCCTTTCCTGCTGCCCTGTCCTCTAGAAGAACACCAGCCCAAGATGAATCCAGTGGACCCTTAACGGACTATTTTGAGCCGGGTGGGGGCGGGACGAGGTTTCTCAATGCCTCCTTGTCCCTGGGGCAGCACTGACCATGCACAGCCTTGTCTGCTTTGTGTTCCCAGTTTGAGGGAACAGAGTGAGCAGCCTGGGAAAGTGCTGCGTGCGCGCCGCGATCGTCTAGACAGTGATGGAATCACAGGCGGCTCCGGCAGGGTGGGTACCAGCGAGACAATATGCATTGTGCTTCTCCTCAAAGCTCTGGGGGTTTGCACTGGGCTTGTTACAAAGACAATGGCAGGGTCTTGAGCATAATAAGAAAAAGACAAGTTACACGGTGTGTCTGTCAAGTTTGGCCAACGGAGCCCATCCTAGGGATGGGAAGAGAGGAGAAGGCAAAGTAAACATGGCAAGTTCTAATTCCAGATGCCCCTGGGGCACCTGGGCAGTCACAGAACTCATCTGCGCCCAGGCTATGGGCTGGCAGCCGCCATGAAGCTTGGAGACAGAGCTGAAAATCATGGCAGAGCTGTGGCTCATTCTGGGACACATTTACCACCCTCTCTAGTCGTCCCTGGCGGTAGAAGGGATCCACGTGCAATGGAGGCAGTTGCTGCCGTGGGTCTCAAGACTCATGACATGCAGGGTTTGTGTCCTGAGATGCCGTGTGTCCTCCTTGCATGGTGTGATTTTGTCTGGAACACAGAGGTTGGTGCTCATGATGAACACATTAGAGAGAAGAAGGGGCCAAAGCAGCAGGACGGGGCCGGGGGAGGAGTTTGCCTCACTCAGGAGGACTCACTGTGATGGCGCCAGGCATCTGTGTGACATTCCCTTCACCGCACTTGGCCCTGATATCTAAAATCCTGCATTTGTACTTACTGCATTGGCTTCGGACCTCCCCAGTCCTGTGTACCCAAGCTCGAGGGTGGCCTGGGTAGGTCCTCAACTTGCTGAGCTTCTGTCCTCTCATCTTGAGAGGAAATTAAGACTTTAAACCCTCACTCGGCCACTGTGAGGATTAACTCTGAGGACACAGGGTCCCTTTTGGCCTAGGAGACTGGTGACAACGGTGTCACTTTCTTGCATCGCCCAACGTGCCATCACCCTGCTGTCTGCCAGCTTCCCATCTGCAGTCAATGCATTTCTGAAACTTCTGAGGGGCAGCAGAGAATGGCGCTAGCTCTGAGGGACAGAACTGCTGGACTGAAGCATCGCTCCCTTTGTTTGTTTAACAAACACTCATCACCCGGTCCCTTAAGGTCCCCTGGGTTCCCTCTTGGTGAAAAGCTGCATTGACAGGCGCCCGTGTCCGTGCACCAGAACATGGTGAAGACACTGCCGACCTGTGACACAAGGCAGCACCCACACGTTCTCTGCCAGCTCCCCACCACCTGCCTACTCATGCCTCGGCCCCAGGAGCAAGCTGGGGCCCATGATGAGCAATCACTTTGCATGGTGGCCCGTCAGGAAATCTCATGTTGAATTTCCTGCTCTATTAGAGCAAAGCAGATGCGAAAGATGCTAGGGTGACCAGAAACTGCCAATCCCTTTCGTGTTTGAAGCTCTCCCTCCAAAAGACATCCTCAGACAAACACGGACTATGGCGAGAGAGCTGAGTGGGCACCGAGACCCAGTGCCCCTCCACCGCGGGGCTCGGCGGACCCTCTATCCGTCCGCTGCTCACTCCCTTCTCTCCGTCTGCTCCCCATCAGCGTTTATTCTGTACCACACACAGACGCACTGGGTAAAATATGCAATGAGGAAACAGGGGGAATAGTTCATAAATATTCTCAGCCATATGCAAACAATCTCAAATTTATTTTTCTCTTTTTTTTAAGGAGGAAAAAAATCCACCCATTCCATGATCACTTCCAGATTCATTGAGGTTGATATTACATAAGACCTAATATTGTTTTCTCGTCGTAGAGAAATAATGACTTGGAAACGGCAATTTGAGCTAGGAAAATAATATAGTCTTACCAAAGTATGGAGGCTGCGTGGAGATCAGGCAGCCAAGACACTAAGCCAGCCTCCGGCAAGGTCCTGCCAACAGGCACAATGCCCTGATTGGCTGGCAGCTCCTGGCAGGCCACCAAGATCCCAGGGGCTCCAGCTCGAGTGGTACCCTCACGGTGACCACCAGCCTTGTTCTCCAGCACTTGCTGGGTTTCCAAGGTCACTCAGGGATGGGCAGCTGCTGAGCCTCTGTCAGCAGGTGGAGAAGCCAAGCTCCGGTTGCCAGGGACACCCTTCATGCAAGCACGTGCCCAGCAGGGCCCTCAAACACTGACCCACTCCAGGGTGTCTGTGAGAACGTGTCCTGGTCAGTCTTCAGCAGTTCAGGTCCTGCACAGGCTCCCGTCTCCGCACGGCAGGGAAGCAGCTTTCATTCAGTGGGTTTGGGGTTAGACCCAGCTGCCATCCACTCATCTAGTGTCATTATCCAAACAGTCCCTCTGGGCCACTCTCTGCCTCCCGTGCATAGGAGTGCTCAGTTTCTGAGCGACCTGCCTGCCTACTTCACTGCTGGGCTGGGGTGGGGACAGACTGCTGTGACTTTACACACAGAGAAGGAGGGCCTGCTACCCATGCGCAGGGAGGCTTCCAGCAGGAAGAGGATGTCGGCCCCATCCAAACCCCAGAAAGATACCCAAGCAACACAGAACACGGGGTTCCCAGCCCTTCTCCTCTCATATGTCCCCAGTTTGCTGAGTGGAGGAGGTGGCTTCCTTGTGCCAGGCCACCCTTCAGGCCCAGAGCCTGAGCCTCCTGGCTGGGTACAGAACATGCTGTATTCTCCGAGCACCAAGTTCCTCCAAGCAGGGACCCTCAATGGGTGAAGAGAGATCAAAGGATTTAGCAAACCCTAAGACAGTGGCTACTCTCTGGTCGGAAATAATGAACGGCCTTCTTCACTTCCAATTCCCTCTACACTCAGAAGTCCTAATCCACCCATAGTCGATGGATGGCTGCGGTGAAGTAGAATAAATACTTAGCAAGGTAGAAAGAAACATGTTTTTAAATGTGAGTCCTATGTGTTAGGAAGAAAACCAGCACTGAGACACAGGGCTGCTGGATTCCAAAGTGTAAGCTTCCTCGGCATGAGGACACTTCTGGTTGCCACGGGATATCCTACCACTCCTTGGTGTCCCCATGGCTAGACATGCACTGTCCTGTACACCTTACTCCCCCGCCAACCGAGGACAGCTCTCCCTTGTGTCCCACCTCCCAACTAATTAGATAGCAGATTTGCCTTTAGCTACGAACAGGTGATTTGAGATGAAATTCTTGGAACTGTTGGTGACAAGCTTGAGTTTAGAAGGAGCCTTCTCTGAGTGGAAAGGCCACCAGGGCCCTGTACAAGTGCCAGCTCTGCCCATGCCTGGGATCAATGCCATCACCAGACTGTGACGCTGTAGGACAAAAAAATAAAAGATCCACTGCGCTTTTGCTTAGGACAGAGGAATGACTTGTCTCAGAGACACCTGGTGGACGGAATGCGATTTCCACTTTTTTGCCCCCTTATTTGAGCTCATGCAGAGTATTAGAAAGAGTATCAGCAAAGTGTATTAGAGAGGAGAAGAAAAAGGAAGTGTTTCAAAGGAGACCGTCACAGCCGAGATTTCCCTGGTCATCACACACTCCCAGCCACACCTTCTAACCTTTGATAGCTAAAGATACAAATGATAAACGGAAGGGAACAGGAACTTTCCGGGAAGACCTCTGCTCCTTCACCCTTTTGCAGGGAGAGGTCCTTTCGTCTGTGCCCAGCTGTGAGAAAGGAGGGGGAGACTTCCCAAGGGGTACAGAAGCCCAGAAGCCAGGAGTGTGTGTGTGTGGGGGGGCATGCCAGCCGAGCAAGCAGCAGTGCCCATCCTGTCAGGTTGGTGCCCTTCCGAGGAAGATAGATCTTCCGGGATGAGGATGTTTGGCTGTGGGAGGGACAGTTGATTCCCCACGTACAGGAAAACCCACAAAAAGATCCACAACCACCTTTCGGATGGCCAGGCTGCCTGTGTGCTATGGCCACAGGAAGGCCAAGTTACAGAGCAGGTGGCAGCTGGGGTGAGGGTGTGGGCGGATCTTCACAGCTCCTCCTCTTCCTGAGACACATCTGCACCCGGTCTCCGTGTGCCCTGGCTGGGCCTGCAGGCTGGGATGGGGCTCCCTCTTCACATACTCTGCCTCTCTGCCTGTCCCAATTCTGCAGAATGACTCACCCAGAGGGTGGCACACTCTCTGAAGCACCTCCAAGGGCACAGGGACCTCCACCTGGACTACCATCAGTCTCTCCTCCACCTCCTTCCCAAGCTCGCTGGAGACCTCCTGAAAAAACCATATTTTGACTTGGCTCAACCAGGCTGCTCATATTTGTCTTAGGTTCAGAAGCATTATACTAAACAACAAGAACAACCACAGTACACACACGTACGCATACATGTGCACGTGCACACACGCACATGTACGCATACACGCACCTAATTTTTAAAAAATCATTTGATTGTCGTGGTAGAGAATTTAGGGTCCCTTTGGTATGACCTTCATGGAATTTATTTCTAAAGTAGGAAGCACTGAACAAGAGAGACAGATTCCAGATCCACGTAAGATTCTAAATCTCCTGAGTGCCACAGTCAATATGAAGAGGAAGATAATCACGTGGTCTTCAATTTTATGCTTCTTTTGGGGTATTGCAATCCGTGCTAGGCAAGCGCCCCACATGTTTATTTATGGGGTGCGAGAGGAATTAAGATGCCGGCCACTCCTGCCATGGGGCGGTGGCGCCCTCTGCTGGCCACTGTGTGCTTCCTGCAGGAACCCATGCGTGTGTTTTCTATTAGCTTTCCCAGAAACTCATAAATAGTTGTAAAATCCATTGTGTTAATAGAAAGGATGACATAAATACTGACTGAAGCTATTACCGCCGTTCATGCTTTATGCAGCCTACCGAATCAGGCTGAAATCTATGGGATTTTTATGGTTACTTCATAACAGGTTATTATTAAGCATCATGATACAGATTAGTTTTAATGCAGGCGTTTGGGACAATCTAACTCCTTGTTCCCCCGTCCCTGGATGTAGACCCAGAGCTGTCTCAATTCTCCTTCCCCAGGACACTTAGGCCGAAGCGATTTAACCACAGCTTGTCTTTCTACATATTCCAATGCCTTGGCGTCAATGGGGGAGCCTTTTGCAAATTTAAAAACTGCTGCTCTGCCCCACGGCAACTCGAAGTTTAATTATCCCCTGGTTTGGTTTAGTTCTGTGCACGTTCGCTTGCATCGCCTGGTACCCGTTCCGTGCCCAGCATGGCCAGGTTGGGAGCCCTTGTTCCGCCTGACCTGAGGTTGGGGTGCAGGGGATTCGCTGGGGCTCTTCACATGCGTATAGGGAACATAAACAGCAGCCACTCCAAGGGAATTTGTTGGTTTGTGGACTGACTGGATCAGTTTCCTAAGTGATCTACTCTTGTTTAAAACTCAGCGCCGCCACTCACTTTTCACATAGCTGGTCACATAGGTCGGACACTCCGGAGCGCGGGCCGTGGGAGCAGCCTTGAGGTCGCCAACCTCACTCCGCCTCAGGCTAGCTCGGCGGGCCGCGTGACTGCAGAGACTCAGTTTCTCCATCTACACCTCCCGTGGCTGGGCATGGAGACCGAGTCAGGGCCTGGAGAAGGGGCCGCAGCGTGCGGAGCGCAGTGCGCGGCCTCAGACTCGAGGGCCCCCATGCGGACTGCAGTGTACCCACAGAGGCCCCTGGCAGTTTTAGCTGTACAGCTTTTTTCTACGCAAGCTGTGGGTCTTCTAAAGTTCGAAGTCAGAGGGTAGCGGATTAAATGTGCAGTCCTACACTTGTGCTTCTTAAAATCGAGAAGGGAGAGCGACTCAAGCCCAGAGGAGAATCTGAAATCGCCTGGCCTTTTCTCTCTCTTATGGCTGCATATTTTCATCATAGTGGGAAAATACCTTCACTTGAAAGTGAATTATATGCAAGAATCCACTCTCCTCTTCCTCAGTACTAATAAAAACAGAAGTCAAATTTTTTTTCAGGGTAGCAATGTGCCCAGTGAAAAATACTCATCTTCCTAGACTTTCAGGTAGAGGACAGTTAACGACCAAGTTCTGGCAAGTTAAAATTTATCAATGGAGGCTGGGTATAATTCAGTGCAGGAGCAGGTACTTTGCATGTTTAAGGACCTGGCTTGAACGGCCAGCAATACAAAAAAGGAAAAGGAGGAAAATGTATAATTGGGCTCCCGGCAGAGATGAGATGGTTGGCACTGCCTGGAACTCAGATGTAATGTCTGGAAATAAAGCAGCCATCTTGTGGCATGGGGAGGAAGGTCTCACACAGCAGATAAAGAATTAGGAGGCCTCAGGACTTGGGGCCGCGACTTCTTTAAGCAACTACATTTGCCTAAAACTATCTGCTTTCTGGGCTGCTAGTGATGTGAGAAAAAGTAAACTCCTATGAAGAAGTAAACATTTGTCAAGAGTGCTACAAACAGGTCAGGGTGCATAGTAAAATGCTGTATAGGCCTGGGGTTTTGCTAAGTAAAATAGAATAAATATTTGCTCTAGCTGCTATAATCAGGTATATCATTTTTCTGCTTTTACTCCAGGGAAGCAGAGACACACATCTGTCCGCTGGACGACGCAGAAAGGGGATAGGGCTGGCCCTGGGCTCTGTCTTCTGTGCGAAAGTCGCGATGGCCTTGCTCGCTGTCTCCTGAGAGGCATTTCCGGTCACGTGACCTCGGTGACTTTCAGCGAGGACTCGCGCATTCCGTGAAAAGGTCACCCAGGGAACACAGCAAGCTGCGTTTGGGCTCAGTATTCAAAGGAAGGGATCACACAGCTGGATCAGAACACGAAGCGGAGGGAACGCCATGGTGTGGTGATGGCGCCGCACCGTCTCTGGGTGAAGATGCAGGCCGGACCGGAGCACTGTGAAATGCGTCAGAAATATTCTTTCATTCATTTGAAAATCTCACCCGTGCACCTCGCCTGGGCGGGCGTTGAGCAGGGCTCTGAGGACAAGCACAAGGAGTGAGACGCACCTCGAGGACGGCTCCTTTGCTGAAAATGCCACAGAAGCGGGGATGCAGGGCACCTTCTGAACTACCTGGTCCTGCCTGACACGTCTCCCGGGGACGAGCCAGCTTTCATTTGTTGTTCTGGCATTAACCTGCCAGGTCCCCGCAGATGAGTGATGGCAAACCTTTTAGAGCTTTCAGTGACACAAACATCCCCCCAGGGCACTCGTGCCATAGGTTCGCCACACTGACACCGGCTATTCTGCCCTCCAGCCCCAGGGATTCCAGTATCCATTCAAGGTAGAAAATGCTCCGAAAAACAAGCTGCACACAGCGGAGCTGCAGCACGCTGACGTTCTGAACCTGCAGCACCCACAGCTCATGACCATCTGTGGGTCACTGCCACACAGAGGGAGGTGACCGGGGCCCTTGAGAAGTGACACACATGACAGGCGGAGCGTGTAAAGTGGGGCGTCTGGATTTTTGTGAGACAGCTGTGTCTCACACCTTGTCACGCTCTGCGGGAAACGGGAAACCCGGAGATAGGGGCTCCTTCTGCACGCCGATGGCCTCCACGCCACATTCTCCCTGGAGAGTCCGGAATCAGTGCTGGGATCAGCCAGCCCCCACACACATGTACGGGACACGCAGGGTGGTTGTGACACCGCTGTGCCCACTGTCCACAGCTGGGCACCATCACTGACAGACCTTCGCACGTGGGCACTTTCCTCCTCCAGATTACTACCGTGTGAGCCGGCTCCTCTGAGTGCCCGGCCTTGGCCAGGCCCCGAGACATCGTCACACACACACTGCTCACGTACTTGGAAGCTCGAGAAGCCGAGCCTCCAGTGCCAGCTGCACAAAGACAAGAGTGTCGCTTGTGCAGGATGAGGTGGTGGTGGCCAGAGGGGAGAGAGTGTTTAGCTTGTGTGCAAATGGTTCATTGAACGCTGCTTTATCCTCTGGGCTTGAGCGGAGGCCAGGCCAGGCCAGAGGTGCGCCTTCTGGTCAGACGGGGAAATTTCGCCCCCTGGCAGGGTGTTAGTGGTCTCTGCTCTGCAGCCATCCGCAGCCCACACAGCAGAGCTTCCCTCATGAATGCGCCCACCCACGCAGGACCTCCCACCCCAGACCCGGGCCACCTCATTCAACACCCTACACCACACACCGCCATCCTCACGGCTGCCCTGGGGCTTCTCTCGGGAGCAAAATCTGTTAAATTCTAAATTGCAAGCATCCGGCTCCATAATGAACCAAACCAAAGACCCTCTGGGGTATCCTGGGTGCTCTTAGGAGGTGCCAGAGGAGCGCTCCTCTGATCTCTCCCTCCGCCCTGCCTCGAGGACCCTCCACCTCGGGACAAGCTGCGGGGGAGCCTAAAGGTGGGTTCTACCCAGTTAGGTTGTTTTTCCTCGTAAGAATGCTAATCAAAGCAGAGCCTGAGCCCAGTCAGCCGAGAAGCATGCCGCCCGCCAGGTGGCTGCGGGCGTGGGTGACCAAGAAGGGAGCAGCAGAAGCATTTGGAGAGACACAGTTGTGGTTGCTTTACAAGGAAGTGGTGAAACCCAGCCTGGGGTCCGTCTCACCACCTGGTGCCCAAGAAGAGTGGCTGGATGTGGCCTGTCAGGGGCTCTTCCTGGGGGCATTTTCCAGGTAGGGGGATATTGGTCTTGAGCTGGGACAGCAGCTCCCTCCAAATGCCAAGGACACTAGGTCCGAGGACACTGGACGAGCCAGCAGGCACACTCCTCTGCCCCTACTGTCCCCTTGGCTTCCTCTCAGGCCCAGGGGCGGGAGGCTGAGTGGGTGGCGGTCACGCTGTCCCTTGGGAAAGGTTAGGCGTCCCAGGCTGGGCCCACCACAATGTGACAAAGAGCGGAGGGGAGTGGGGGAGCAGGGGAAGCCTTGAAGTGGCTTGGAATAATAAATACACACGTGCTCCTTTAAACTAGGCTCCCCACATCCTGAGGATCTGGGAAACACGCCCCACCCCCACTGCCCAACAGCGTTGGCTTTCATGACTCCGGGGAAGGCCTGGCCTTTGACTAGGAAGGCCTCGTTAGTTAGTTGCAGGCTAGCGCCCGCCCAGACCACCCACATCCTTTCAAACACGTTCCTGTTGTAGGTCACGGAAGTTCACAAATGCACCGGGTGGAGGTGGCGGAAGTGGGAAAAAGGGAGAAAGAGGCAGCTGGGGGCAGCATGTCTCTGGCTGCTAGGGCCTCCAGAGAATCCCTCAGGCCTGGAGGATGTGCTATTCCGCCGTGTGGGGGACAGATCATGAAAGAAGCCTTGCAGATCCCTGCGTAGACCTGGTTGCTTTCGGAACCCGTAATAACCGAGTCCTGTACTGAAGACAAACCGGGAAACCCACAGGCCTCTAGAGCCAATTCCTCACCCTACCACCAGAGGGCAGCACACGCTTCCACATCTCAGGGACAGTGGCGCTGCCTGGTTAAAAAGCTGAACATCTTTTTGGAGGAAGTTGTAGGGCATCAACAGCAGCACCAGCAACAACCATCACATTTCGGCCTACTGTATGCAGGGAAGATTTTTTTTTTTTGCTGATAAATACAGTGAGCTAATGTGGGCCACACTGTGAGGGAAGCACAGGAGTGATCTGATCTCCATGTTATAGGGCAGAAGGAAGCACAGAACTCTTAAGAACTCGCCGTCGTGCCCCGAGCCCCCTCGAGACAGAGATAGTGGATTCTAGTCTGGAGCCCAGTCCCTACCGCACCTACTCTGATGATGCCCCACGCTGAGAACGGTTTTTACCTGTTTGGATAGTTGAAAAAACAATGTCAAAAGAAGAATGGTATTTTTGGTTTCTTAGCAGTATGTAAAAAGGCTTTTAAATGGATGGCATTTTGGGTTGGGCAGCTCCTAGCTTCGTAGGCCCCGCCTCTTCCTGCCTCTCCCATCGTGGGGACTCTAAATTGCTTGGTTGGCACCCATTCCACAGATTTCGTTGTAAACTTGAGAGAAAGGTGAAGTCTATAAACCTCAGCACTTTGAGCAGCTTGTTTAAGAGATAATGGAAGGATCATATTCATCTCAGAGGCTGACCTATGACTAACTTAAGAGATCGCATTAAAAGGGCACTAGGGGTGAATGCTGGCAAGGAGGCACCTTGTTCCATGGGTAGGGAAGAGAGGTAGGTCCCCCAGCTGTCTGTGGCCAGGAAGGTCAGCGTGCTCTTTGTGGACATGAATCTCGGAGTGTCTGGTGGGGGAGAGATCTCTTACTGGGCTGCAGAACCTTCTCTTCCCGCCAGCGTGGGCCAGGCTCATTCCTGATGGCCTGGGCCTTCAGGAAAGACAAAGACAAAATGTAGCAATTGGGAATCAGGGGCAGAGGAAGAACAGAGATGAAGCACAGGGGGACAGGGTTTGGGGTGAGGCCCAGAGGCAGGGTGTACAGAGAAGTCTAGAAATCATGAAGCCAGAGGCCTACAGTCTATAGCAGCCAGGGAGGGAAGTCACCAGAGGGAAGAGCCAAAGAAGATGGAAATAACCTCTCCTCTACCTGCTGCTCAGGCCGTGAACACTCATTATTCTCTTGCAGGCTTAGTTGGTTGTGCCTTCAGGGAAATGGTGCTGCAGCAAACCAAGGCCCGTATCAGCATTCGAGTCAGGCCTGAGGGGCTGCGGCTGCTGGGGTCGTGCAGCCCCCGCCACCCACTCCTCTCCGGGGCCTCTTCCTGTCTCCTCTCCCACCTCCTCCATGGCATCGCTTCCAGGATGCATGGAGCATGAAACTTGTCCAAACCAAGATGAAAGCCTCAAAACTCAGCAACACAGACGCCAACATAGAAAAGAGAAAAGTAGACTTGAAGGGGCAAAAGAAGAGGGAAGCGGAGGGGAGCCTGGAAAGACTGAAGTCACTCACGGTGGGAGTCACAGCTGGGAGGCATGTGAGGTCCAGGAAGCCCGGGAGGGCCGAGCCCAGGCAGAAGTGACACCTGGGCTCCAGGCAGAGAGACAGAGATGAGGGCCAGAGGGCAGTGGACGGGTTTCTCTTGACATCTTGGAAACTGCGAAAGGGCAAAGCGGGGAAGTAGTGAATGTGAGTGGAGAGATCTCGACAGTCCTTGTGTCTGCCCCCTCCAGCAGGGGAGGATGTGGGCAGAGCACACGACAACCTGGCCCTTTGACCCGAACCGAGGGTGGTGATTCTGGGCAGGAATGTTGACTGTGCTCGAAGGAAATGGGACAGGGCTTGAAGAAATAGAAACGTATTTTCAAATTTGTTAATAAGAATTGAGAGTTAAAGATGCACCTTTGGTCTTTTTGTTCGTTTCCTGGAATGGGAAATGAATCCAGAGAATCAAAAGGACTGAAACGTAAGGAAAAAGAGAGATTGTGACAAATCAAGTCTAAAATGGTATTTTATGCCTAACTTATGGTAAGTGGCTGAAATGAATTTCTGGAAAGCTGAGGGATTAGACAGAGGTGTGAGGAGTCTGACCAGACTGCAGTTTGAGAGCAGAAAGCGCAAAATGTGAGAGAATTTGAGGGAGGGGTCCCAGAAGATGAGAAGTAGAAGAGGCTGAGAAAGAGGAAACGCCTGCGGTACAGGGAGAACCTCAAAGCCACAATGATGTCCCAGGCCAAGCACCTGGAGGCCGGGACGTGAGGAGATGGGGCTTCTAGGGGCCTGGGGCATGGGGAGGTGGCAGTGGGGCCATTGCTGGACTCGGCCGCAGGCCCGGGAAGACAGACAGGGCAGTGCTCAAGGTGACGGAGAGCTTCGGGGATGTTCTGTAGGTCAGTGTCCTGCTGGCTGGGACCACAGGTGGCACTGGGGCATTGAGAAGGTGACAAGGGGCCTCTAACCCTCTGCATGCCGTGACACAGTGGCAGGAGGGGGAGGTTACAGGCACAGTGGAGGGACAAGTGACTCCTAGTCAGAGGATGACGGTTATCCTGTTGAAAAGCAGGAACCCGGGGCCGGGGAGTTAGCTCAGTGGTTCCGGTGCCTGTCTTGCAAGCGCAAGGGCCCGGGTTCGATTCCCCGGTAACCACATAACAATACTGGGTGTGGAGACCCACACCCAGCAGCAACCAGTACCAC